>JABUQX010007935.1:17500-49845 GCA_015478945.1 Trachelipus rathkii
TCATTCCATCTTGGCTTACAATACTTTCGAAAACTTGGCATTCTCAGAACACAAAGGCTACAGAAATAATGTCTTCTAGGTAATTGTGTTGAATTTGAACCGAAATTACCAAAATGTTACTGCAGAAAAAGTTGTAATTGAAGAAGAAAAAGATGTTTATATTTCAAATGGATACTCTTGTGTGTAAAGAAAGTATTACTTACACACATACCTCTCTCCTCACAGAAATCAGTCACCTTCCTACCATTCTCATTTTCTCCCCACACCCCAAAACCACCTGTTATACCATCCCTTATTTTGATCACCGATCCAACCATTTCAGGTCCCCCAAAACTATCAATATACTGAAGCTCCTACTGTACCCATCTAAAACTCATCAGATATATATATATATATTATATATATATTATATAGTATATATAATATATATATATATAATTATATTATATATATATATATAATATATATATATATATATATATATATATATATATATATATATATATATATATTATATATTATATATATATTTGTTTAGCAATGAAAAATTTTCAGTGTGCTCATATTCTGTCCTAATTATGTTAGAACTGGTTTGTAGGTGCATAAACCATACCCAGAGGACTTTAATGTACCCCTCCAAACAAAATACATTGAAACGAACGACCCTATCACTTCCACCAAATATCTTACTTCCTTCTATTACTTGTTCTTCTTTCAACTATTATATCCACACATCACTTTTGACCAGTTTCTTTATCACTTGAAAGTAGATCTTGCTCTATCCTTTCCTCACACTATTTGGTCTCTTAATTTATAAATATCATATTATTTGTTGCTTCATTATGATAAATGGGAGAAATGGTAAATGATAATCATGTTTTCAGTCAATCCTTGCTGTGACTAGTGAAAATTATTAGGGACTGAAAGCAGATCCCAAAAAGTTTCTATCTTTCGCTTAAAGTGAAAGCATTCATGGAAAGTCTCAAGGTAGCCAAACTGAATAGGAATATAATACTCCATCCCTTATTAATAGTTTCCCAAGTATAAGTTAATCCCATAAAAGTTTGCGTTCTCTTTTTATCTGTTTTAATGTTATTATTTTCTTCTCTTATGAAACATTCAACTAATGGTCAGTCTTCTACATGACACACACCACAATGTTTAGTAACTTACTTGGTCTTTAGGGTAGTCATGATAAAGTAAAAGAAGCAAAACACAAGAGAATATATTCTTTTTTTTTTAAATTAATTTTTATATTACAAAGATTAAAATACTTAGGCTGAATTTCAAAATATAATGGTTATCATTAGTGTGTAACTCCAGCCATAACTTTGGTTGGATGCCTGAGGCTGGATAATCTGGCCTAAATTTTTTTGCTCTGGACGATGCAGTCTCCTTGTTTATTATTCCAACTTTCAAATTACATACTAACAAGGTCCTGTTAAACATACATATTCACAAAAAATGCATTTAAACATACCTACTCTACAGGCTTGGATTCAAGTACAAGTACTTGTACTTTTTTTTTACAGTTGTCACCACCACTCACGGGCAGAGCCCTATTCAAGGAGGGGGTGTTGCACACCTCAGACATTCATCAGCTAACGCAAACTACGCAGATGAGCACAGACGCAGGCTTTAAAGTGAAAGAGATTAAATTCAGCAGGAAACACAGAAGATGGAAGAGAATTCCACAGAACAGAGGTGGCAGGAAAGAAGGAAGCACCGCAGCGAACTAGCCTGGAGTTACCAATATCAACACAAAACTCATGCGCCGACACAGCACCCCTTGTACTACGAGGGCGTCGTAAAGGTGGTGGTACGCGAGTGATAAGCTCCCTCGAGCACTTGCCGCTGCGGTACCTATAGAAAAGAGATAAGGCACCAACATCGCGCCACAAAGATAAAGGGTCAAGTGAACTGGAAAGTACAGAACAGTTTATAAGCCTTTTGGCCTTTGACTCGACCCTATCCAAAAGCCGGGTGAAACCAGAGCCCCCCCAGATATGAGAGCAGTACTCCATACAAGGGCGGATGAGGCCCTTGTATAGCTGGAGCAACTGAGAAGAGGAAAAAAAGTCTCGCAGTCTAAACAGAACTCCCAGTTTCTTTGAGGCCGCCCTAGCAATCGTTGCAGTATCTAAAATCCAGTGTACTTGTACTTGCACCTTTTGTACTTGAAAATTTGTAAAGTATTGCAAGTACTTTGGCATTTTATTGCCAATATTTTTTTTTTTTTTTTTTTTTTAATCATTTTCCTACCTATTGATATTATTTCTTATATATGTATTCTAAATAAATTTCCATTTACGAATATAAAGTACGGTATGTCATATATATATATAATATATAATATATATATATATATATATATATATATATATATATATATATATAATTCTATCGTTATCAATACTTATAAATATATTCTTTTTTAATAATAGGAAATATATTTAAAGATATATAAATAAAAATATATATATATATATAGTATATATTGGCGAGATGAGTGATTTGATAGAAATTTGCAAGTGGTAACAAAAGTGATTTATGGAGGGTGCAGTTCGAGGGATTGGAGGAGAGCAATAATAGTACCTTATATAAGGGTAAGGGGGATAAGGTAAATGTTAGGTATTATAGGGGAATTGTTTATTGAGTGTTGTAGGCAAGATATATGCTGGTATTTGGTCGAAAGGGAGTGCGTCGAGTGACTGAAGGACTAATTGGTGAAACACAAGGTGCGTTTAGAAGTGGTAGAGGATGTGTGGATCAAATCTTTACATTGAAACAAATGATTGGGAAAATGAGGGAGGAGAAGAATATATTGTATTTAGGTTTTATGGATTTGCAACAGGCGTATGATAGGATTAATAGGGAAGCTCTATGACAGGTGTTAGTGATATATGGTGTTTGTGATAAGCTTCTGAATGGAATTAAAAGTATGTCTGACTAGAGTGAAGCGTGTGTAAGAATAAATAGTCAAAAGTGATTGGTTTAGTATTAATAGCGGGGTGAGGCAGGGATGTGTTATGTCTCCTTGGTTATTCAATTTGTATATGAATGGGTTTATGAAAGAATTAGAGGTGGAAATGGCAGGGGATGGTGTTAGAATGATGGAGAATGGAAGAGAGTGGAGGGTTCCCTACATATTATATGAGTTTAATTTTTGTTGTAGCGAATCTGAAAGAGAGTTTGAGAGGATGGTAGAGAGATTTGGTTAGGTGTGTAAAAGGAGAGGAGAGGTTTGAAAGTAAACATAGATAAGAGTAAGGTTATGGTTGTGAGTGAGGACAGTCCTAGGTGTGAAGTTATGTTAGATGGTGAGCAGCTGGAAAAAGTGTCCGAGCTTAAATATTTAGGATATATGTTGGAAGAAAATGGAATGAATGATGCAGTGTAGCAGGAAAGTTGTGAATGGCAGGAATGTGGCTGGTGCAATTAAATCTTTGGTGGATGTAAAGGGACTAAGTCTAGAGTGCGCTAGGGTCTTACATGAGGGTATGTTGTTACCTCTGTTAATGTATAGTAGTAAGACTATATTCTGGAGTAGGAGGTATATATCTAAAGTACAATGTGTTCAGATGGATAATCTTAGGGGAGTGTTAGGTGTGAGAAGAATGAAAGTACATTGAGAATTGAGATGGTTTGGTCATGTGGAAAGGATGGATGATAGTTGGTTGGTTAAACAGATGTATAGTGATGAGTGTGCTGGAAATCGTGGATTGAGTCAGTAAAAGAATGCCTGGAGGAGAGAAATGAGAGTTTGGCAGAGGCGAGAAGAAAGGTGAATAACAGAAGTGAATGACGGGGTTTTGTGAGGGGGGTATGGTTGTAGCCCACCTGGGCCAAGGGATGAACCCCACATTGACGAGATGCCATAGTGAGCGTCCCGTCGCGGTCTCGTGAAGCTCTAGGGTGGATTTTCTGACTACGACGAGTTCTCACTAAAAGGTATAAAGTTAGCGGTAAGGCTGGACTTTCTTTTCGACTTGCGTCATATTCTTCTACTACTTTTCTGTTTCCAGTGCATGTTACGCACCTTAAATTGTTTTTTTCTGGTTGGAGATTTTTCAAGTCTTGGGGAGAGAAGGTGGGTGATGATGATGATGATGATAATGATATATATATATATATATATATATATATATATACCGTAAAGTGGGGCAAATGGGAACGAAATTGGGTGTTTCAAAAGTGCTAAGGTTGTAGTTCCTATATTACTTTACTTTTTTGAAATTTGTTTTTTACCATGAGATAACTTCATCATTTGGGCATTCAAATACTATGGTTATGTAGGTTTATATATTATATGGTTAATTTTATAGCTTTTGAAATCAGTCGTTTTCAATTGCCCCACGATTTTTGATGGTGGGGCAATTGGGAACAACTTTTTTTGAAGGCTTGTTTAACATAATATTTTATAATTTTATATAATTATTATACCAATTTATTATTTTTAAACACCAGGTTAATAAAAGAAATGCATTTACATACCTTTTATTTCCTCAAAAAATGGGTTATTAGAGAATATATTGATTTTGAAAATACCTACTAAATTTAAAGTAACTTTTTTTGAAATAAAACTGTAGTTTAAGTAAATAAAAAAGTAGTTATGTAAAGTAACTATACACCGTACATATATAGAGTAATAATAATAATAATTAATTATTTATTCATTAAACAACCCTTAGCTAACTATCTGACAACTTTACCCTCAAAGGTATTTTTAAACATTAATTTATTTTTTCTTATGTTCAATAAAGTACATTTTTGTACAAAGGATTTTTCATTTGTAATGCTTATATCAGGTATGTCAGGTAACCTAAATGAGACAGAGTTTGCAACATCTTTCTGTGAACTCTTCACACGCTTATAGTATTAATTGTTAAAAAGTTTAATTAATTGTTAAAATAGGGAGAAAAAGAATAGTTTGCAATACATGTTAATATGCTATAAATTAAAATATTATAGTATTAGTGGAACATGGTTTTGTTTGCCACACAAACATTTTTATCTCGTTCCCATTTGCCCCACAAAATACGCACTTCCCTGTTTTCAATTGCCCCACTTTACTATTTTTAAAATAAAACACAAGCAAGATTTACCTAACAGGTTTCAGGTATCTCAATGGCTTCCAAAGGGTTCCTTTTCACTTTTATTATTTATTGTATCTTCAGCGTTATTTTGTATTTACGCTACAACTCTTAGCATTTGAACAATTTATTTGCAAAAAAATATATGTTCTGGTGAAAAAAATGGAAGTGTTAAAAAATGGAAGGGAAGAAAATAAACCAAAGGTTTTTTATAAAAACTTAATTCTTTAGACATTTTACATACATTATTAATGGTTTGTATTTACTAAATGTACGTTTTTAAGAGGTTTTTAGCCCCTGTTCCCAATTGCCCCACATGTTCCCAATTGCCCCACATGTTTTCAATTACCCCACTTTACGGTATATATATATATATATATATATATATATTGGCTAATGAAATGCCATTGGATAATATATATATAGATATATATATAGATATATATATAATATATATAGGATATAATATATATATATATATATATTATATATATTATATATATAATATATATATATATATATATAAGTTTTCATAAAGCACTTGACTTGATCCCATGTAATTGCACTTGAACAATTCTAGAGTACTTGTACTTGACAAAATGTACTTGAATCCAAGCCTGCTACTCTATTATATTTCGAGTGTAACCACTAAGTATCTTAAGACTTAAGACTGCAAGAAAATGATTATGCTTCTCTAAATCTTCTGTTTTCAGTGGGAGTATGTTCAATCAGCTGGTAACATTTACAGCTCAAAATAGAAAGACTTTCACCTGAAAAAGCGGAAATGCTCCCTCTTTTGCATCACAATTTGTGAATCTTAAAGTTTTAATAATTTAATAAATTTGATCATATTAATATTCATCCACTAATATTTTCTGAAATAAATTACATGACCGGTAAATAACAATGAGTTATGATTAAGAATCTTTTGTTTTATCATTAATTAAGCAGTATTACAGTAAAAATTGCAACTTTTATAAATCTATTTGTTAAGCTCAAAAATTTGTCTAAATTGAAAATTTACTGTAATTTTTTTATGATTCATCTGATGTTTATGAAATTTTTGTTATAGATATAATTTGACGAGTAGCAAAACTTTAATAAATGTATTAGGTTAAAACCTTCTTTAAACAGTAACCAAAAGTAAGAAAATCTCTTCACAGATTTTTTTTTTTACAATTTTTCTTGTTTTTTTTTTTTTTTTTATTAAAAAAAATGTTATAATTTCTTATTTTTATTCGAGTTTTATATTAAATGAAATTATCAAAATAAATAAAATTTAAAACCTTACATAACTTTTATTTAGACATTTAAATACATAACTAATAATTTTTTACCTATGGTCTTGTAATGTTTAATTTGAATAGCCAGAACAAAGACATTCACAGACATTAAGTGAAGAATGATCTAAATAAAAGATATGCAACTCGTCCTATTCAATCTACTCTGAAAATTTCATAAAAATTGGACTAACAGTAAAAAAAAAGTTGAGAGAATTTTAAATTTTGACAATTTTACTCCTCTTTCAGACATGAAAAAAATCTATACAGATACCAGTATTTTTTTATTTTTCAATATGGTTTAGAGAAGCTGAAGAGGAATAAACTAAAGCTTTTGTCTAGTACTAAATGATAGTTTTTTTTTTTTTTGTTTTTTGAGAAAGCGCAACTCAAATTCGATTCATATTGGGACCAGATGTCAAACAGTTGGTTATAAAGATTATGCTCTGAATTAAATTTTGTGCCTCAAGCAATTGTCTACTCCAAAAAATTCATAAAAATTGGATGAATTGTAATAATAATTAGAGCTAATTTTCAGTTCTGACAATTATTTTAGTTTATCATTGAACCTGTCCCATAAGTTAATCACTCTTTTTTTTATTATGTATTTTTCATATTTGCCTACAACATTTTGTATATCTATATGCAGTAAATTACATCATGCTCAAAGAAAAATCTTCTGCCTAATTATATAAAACGTATTACTACAAAAGTTTATAAAAAATATAAAGATTCATATATTTTAATGTCATATGCACTTTAAATATTAAAAATATGTAAGATTTATTAAAAGAATCTTTCAGAAAAAATAAAGAAAACTCTCACAATTATGCATCTACTAAATATATGAATATACAATTTTTTTTTTTTTTCAGTTAACACCACCACTCACGGGCAGAGCCCCAATCTCAGGGTTGGTGATTATTTTGATTTTTTTAAAAAAATCAAAAAAATCAAAAAATCAATGATTTTTTTTTTATTTATTTGATTTTTTTAGGCACAAATTGCCCTTTTAATTATTATTTTGATAAAATTAGTAAATAATCTTAATTATTACCTAATTAATAATAAGTTTAGTAAATATAATTATTATTTAGTTTAAATTATTTAAATTACATATATATATATATATATATATATAATATATATATATATATATATATATATATATATATATATATATATATATATTATATATAATATATATATATATATATATATATATATATATATATATATATATATATATATATATATTATAATATATATATATATATATATATTATATATATATATATATTATATATATATATTATATATATATATATATATTATATAATATTATATATATATTATATAATATATATATATGATATATATATATATATATATATATATATATATATAGGATATATATATAATATTTATAATATATATATAAATATATATATATATTTATATATAGTTATAATACTACTTAAACGTAGATATTTAAATTTATAGAAGATTTTTTTCCCTTGGTGACCTTCAATATTTTCTAGGTATTAACTCATGGGAGCGATAGTAAAATTATTTTATTTTTTTAATTTAGGGAAGTTAAAATTATTTTAAAACTAAGTGTTAATCTATACACGGGGGCACTTAATTCTTTTAATATTAAAACACTACATTTTATAATTAAGGGTAGCTTCGAGCTTTCGTGTACGGTTACGTACACCTCCTTCGGGAGACTGAGTGGCTATTATACTGTCATGGAATGGAAGGAATTTGGGAATGATTTTGGTTGGTTGTTATTTCAGTTTTTAGTTGATGAAAGTATTTTGATGAAAGAATTATAGAATTATGTAATGAATCGAGCCTATATTCACCTAATTGTTTATTGAAGTTAGATATATATATTGTTAAATTGTATGACTGGATGCTATGATCTTTTCTTTGCTTGAGTATCTATTTGTGTTTTAATATAGTGATGTTGTTTATGTTTATGTTGTGACTTGCTCTAGTTCTGTGTTGAGTGAGAGCGGAGTTTATACTGTTTTTGATGAGGTCTTCTTTGTGTTGGGTGGTTCTTCTATGGAGATCATTGGTTTCACCTATATAAACAGAGGGGCAGTTGGAACAAGGAATTTGGTAAAAACGCAGTGGAGTAAGGGTGTTGTGGGTGGGAGGTGGGGGGTCTGAGGGAGTGTTTAAGGGTGAAGGAATTATTTTGAGTGAGGATAATTGATTTTCGTAAATGTTGTTTTGTGTTTTGATCGATTGATTTTGTACGGTAAAGGGAGAAAAGTTTTGTGAGTGTTGATGATGGTATTGGGGGGGGGTCCGCTCGGTCAGTATTTTTAGTTGGCTTTTTTGGTAGGCTTTATTTATTATATAAGGGGGGATAATCTTAAATTTTGTGTCAATCCTAGACAAAAGGATTTCTCGTTTCATTTGTCTACCGCCGAATTTAGGGAACAGATACGGAGGCGCGATGTATAAGGGCTGTTTAGCGTTGCTAGTTTTATATTTCTTGGTTGAGTGGATACCAGTGGATGTAGGATGGTTGGATGTTGGTTTTCTGTAAACTGAAAAGGGGATGAATATGAGTGGAATTGTGCAAGTTAATAAAAGTGATCAAGGAATGAGGAGGGTGTCATTTTCCGAAAGTCCATATGTAAACTTGATGGATGGAGGGATGTAGTTGAATGATGAAATCTAGTAAATTATTGTAAATTTTTTTTGTTTGGTAAGGCGACAAACACATCATCCACGTAGCGTAGCCAGGTGGTATGAGGAGGTTGGGTGAATGGTATGATGTAGTTGTTTTCCAATAATTCCATGCATATATTTGCCAGAGTTGGTGAGAGGGGGGAGCCCATTGATAAGCCTGATGTTTGTTTGTAATATTTATTGTCGAAGATTGAAAAAATTTTGTTCCACGACGTGCAATGAGCTCTCAAGTAAAATGAGTGTGTTTTTGATCATATAGGCGCAATGGGATCACGGACACCCTCTCTCTGGTGGTTATATGGCGGTTACCATTGAATACTCTCTCGGCAACAATGGGGTCTAACCCCCCACTCAAAAACGAACTAAAACACCTCCCATTCCTTGATACTTTATTAACCTGCACAATTCCAACTACATTATCACCTTGTTCTACAGAAAACAAAAACATCCCAACATCCTACATCCACGGGTATTCCCACTCAACCAAAGAAATAAAAATTAGCAACGTAACAGGCCCTATACATCCGCGCCACTCCTGCTGGTCTCTCTCTCAATGCGCTCTCAGACAGACATGAATATACATATTTCTCTCCTTACCCTTACACCACATTAAATTTATCCCCCCTATATATAAATAAAGCCTACCAAAACAGCCACAACAAAAAAATTTATCAAATATATACCATCATCAACACTCACAAAACTTTTCTCCCTTTACCGTACAAAATCAATCAAAACACAAAACCAACATTTACCAAAATCAATTATTTTCACTAAAAATAATTCCTTCACCCTTAAAACACTCCCTTCAGCACCCCCACCTCCCAACAAACAACCTTATCACTGCGTTTTACCAATTCCTGTTCCACTGCCCCTCTGTTTATATAGGTGAAACCAATGATCTCCATTAGAAGAACCACCCAACACAAAGAAGACCTCATCAAAACACAGTATAAACTCCGCTCTCACTCAACACAGAACCAGAGCAAGTCACAACATAAACGTAAACAACATCACTATATTAAAAAACACAAATAATACTCAAAAAAGAAAGATCATAGAATCAGTATACATTTACAATAAAAATAACTTCAATAAACAAATAGGTGAATATAGGCTCGATTCAGTACAAAATTCTATAATTCTTTCATCAAAATACTTTCATCAACTAAAAACTGAAATAACAACCAACCAAAATCATCCCCAAATTCCTTCCATTCCATGACAGTATAATAGCCACTCAGTCCGAACGAGGTGTACGTAACCGTACACGAAAGCTCGAAGCTACCCTTAATTATAAAATGTAGTGTTTTAATATTAAAAGAATTAAGTGCCCCGTGTATAGATTAAAACTTAGTTTTAAACTTCCCAATTTTAGTCCCGTGATTAAAAAATAAAATAATTTTACTATCGCTCCCATGAGTTAATACCTAGAAAATATTGAAAGTCACCAAGGGAAAAAAAATTCTTCTAATATATATATATATATATATATATATATATATATTACCATACTTCTATATTATATATATATATATATATTATAATATATAATATATATATATATATAATATATATATATATATAATTGTTTTCACCCATTTTACGGTTATATATATATAAAATATTAAAATATATAATATATATAATATATATATATATATATATATATATATATATATATATATAATAATATATATATTATATAATTATATATATATATATACCGTAAAAATTATAATACATAGTCAAAAATATGGTTTGTTTTTTGTTTTTTTTAATGAATCATGAAAAATCGAAATTTGAAGTTACATCTATATTTAATAGTTTTTTCTCACATTTGGAGTTTCCTTAATGTTGTAGAATAATGAAATAGTGAATAAAAAATGGTGAAATAATATTTTTTAAATTTTTTTTGAAAAATTCCATTTTTCAAAAAATTGATTTCAGGGAAAACCGGTCAGTGTGGAGTAGGGGAAAACCAGTCATTTAAATATTATTTGGTTTGTGCTTGTCTAGAAGAATCATAATTATTAATTTAAATGTTAAATATAATATAAGTTACTAGCAATTATTTGGATAGAAAAACACAAATCTAAGTTATATTTTTATTAACATTTTGCAAACTATTTTTTACAAAATTTTTGAAATTTTATTTTCATTTTTTTTATGCTAAATAAGGATTGAAAAAAAAGAATATATATACAATAAATTTTAAATTTCGATAATAATAATAATATTTCAACTTTTACAAAATATGGCACTTTATATTACGAGTAGGCCTATGTACGCACATTTCACATGAACTTTTTGACGAAAAAATTTTTACAATATTATAATTTAAATTTATGACAATCAATTTTAATAATTTTAATAATAAAATATATAATATTTGACTTTTAACAATAGGCACTTTATATTACGGGTGGGCCTATGTACAGTATTGATTTGTACTTTTTTTTATCCTTACACTAGATAGAAAGAAAGGATAGGTATAGAAAACATAAAACAAATGTCTTATAGTCTACCATATGTAAAAACTAAAATAAAATATTTAAAAACTAAAAAAAATTGACATTTTTATAAGTTTATATTGACCGGTTTTCGACGACGACCAACTGGTTTTACCCTGAAATCGAAAAAGCCTAATACCTTTAAAAATAAGCTTAATATTTTAAAATTTTTTTACATGGAAAATGTTAAAAATATACTTCCAAATATGCATCTAAATCGAAATTCTGATATCTTAATTCTACGAGATTCACCAGGTCTTAGAAATTTTTTTCAATTTAAAAAAAAAAAAATTTCCAAATGGGGGAATTTTTTTTGACTTGTAGGTGTAAGTTATTTTACTTTAAATTTTATTATTTATGGTTAAAATATATTCTATTTACTACTTTAATAAAAACCTTTCTCCAATTGAAAAATTGTTATTATTTACAAAAATTTATGAATATTTCTTGTCCCTCTGTATTTGCCCTCTGGTGACCGGCGTTTATCCCCCATTGATTACGGTATATTTGATTTATTTGATTTTTTTTATTTATTTGATTTTTTTAGGCACAAATTGCCCTTTTTAATTATTTATTTTTTGATAAAATTAGTAAATAATCCTAATTATTACCTAATTAATAATAAGTTTAGTAAATATATATAATTATTATTTAGATTACATTATTTAAATTATATATATATATACCTTTATATATATTATATATATATATATTAATATATATATATATATATATATATATTATATATATTTATTATATATATTTTATATATATATATATATATATATATATATAGGATATTATATATTATATATATATATATATTTGATATTTGATTTTTTTAGGCACAAATTGCCTTTTTTAATTATTAATCTTCATTTTAATATTTAGTAAATAAATCTTTAATCATTACCTAATTAATAATAAGTTTAGTAAATATAATTATTATTTAGTTTAATTATTTAAATTATATATATATATATATATATATATATATATATATATATATATATATAATTATATATATATATATATAGTATATATATATATATATATATATATATATATATATATATATTTATATATATATATATATATATATACTATCTGAGTAATCTAATTTTATTTACCTATTTCTTTTATTGAAAATGATTTGAAACTACATTGATGAATTTGCTTATTATATAGATGAAATATACTTATCATCATTAATCAGGTAATAACTAGGAATAATTATTAATTTAGAAAAAAAATTTGCCTAAAAAATCAAAAAAATCAAATAAATAAAAAAAATCATGATTTTTTCATAAAAAAATCAATTGATTAAATCAATTTGATTTAATCAGTGCCAACCCTGCCTAATCTAGGAGGGGGGTGTGCTCAATTTTTAAGTCTGAGCAAGATGGAGCCAAGAAGGGAACAGCTCACACTTACACGCCCGACCAGTGACGAACTTGGGTCAATTTAATACAGACATAAACGAAATTAAAGCTTAATATTTCTAAAGCTAAAGAGTAGATTGTTTATGAAACTAAATAATCTGAATTTAAGGGAAAAGGATTTGCCCTTTTACCAGATCTAAAAAATAATATCGTTGTGAACAAGCAAGATATTTGGCCAGAGCCGGATAATGTTAAATCATTAGTTATTGTTTATTTTTGTTTGCTTTCAGTTTGGTAATTTGGAAAAATGGAAGAAGATTGTCTGAAGAGAAGAATGAATCCAGATGATGTTTATAATTGAGTATTTGCAAAAGTTTATTTAAGCTAGTGCCTGTGTAGACCAAGACTGGTTTAAATGTTCTGTTGTATTATTGTTTTCATATATTATTGTTTTTTGTTTATATTTTTCAGTATTCAAGATTAACCGTAAAAGTAGTAAAAAGAAAGTACAGTACAGTTAATTACAGTGGGTGTATTATCTTTGGGAGTAACTTTGTGGGAGTAATAAATAAGTAAAATATTGAAATATAGGGAGTGGTGGGTTGTGCTTGAGCAAGCGTATATAGAGCTGAGAAGGAGTAGCTTATCGTATATCAAGTATAGTATAAAATATTCAAGAAAACTTTAATTAACGTCTAAAAAGTCATTAATTAACGTCTAAAAAGTCATAGATACCGATAAATATTTAAACAAAAGAAGATTTTGTTACATTATTCAAGCTGCATTTTTGGGGATCATCACGAAATTGTATGCAAGTAGATTTATGGTATCTGTTTTTGTAGTACTTTCTATGTTTGTTGCTACCATTGGTTTTTATCAGTTATTATTATTTTAATGTTGACATTTTCATTTACATATCAATAAGCTCTAGATTAAACATAAAAAAAACTATGCACAAGTTACCTACCATCACTAATACTGATCTTCCACCCTTTAATGCAGAAATCATCTCCAGTTGTTACAACAAATAAGTCTTCTTTCTCTATATTTTCCAAACTTGGTAAAGAAATACCATATCCACAGGCTATGCTGCCACTGTGTCCTGAAATAATAAATCAGTGTTTTGTATCATTTCATATAATGGTGTGAAATATTCTTAATTTCAACAGGTATAAACAATATTCATTGAGCTCATTATTTCATGCAATTTGATGGTAATTTAACACAGGGTTGGAAAAAACCTGGGGTTGAACCAAAAATAAAAAAACAGCCTAGTGGGGTTTATTTGTGCTTTTTTTTGTTTTGTTTTTTTAAATTCTATTTTTGAGGAAAAAACAAAATGATCAATAATTGGAATCTTTTGTTGTAATATCATTTCAGTATTATTTGACAAATAAATTACTAAATAGGTATAAAATTTCCAACTAAACATATATTATGGCAACAAACATAGTCCAATTCCCACTGCTAAATGAATGTCATTGCCTCATTGGTGAAACTTGCAAAGATAAATGGTATTGATATTGTTACACATTATTGATAGGAATGACATAACAGGAATATCGTAAGTTAAGTAATTAAGTAATATATTCAAATTTATATTATTTAAACTTCGAACATTGTCATCAACATAATATGAGGCTCTGGGAAGTTAGTAAATTAGCTTCCAATAGTTCAGTATCTGTAACCTAGAAACTAGGCACGGTTGCACTGGATGCCTACCCACCAGGGCTGGGTTTCTTATGGTAAAAAAAAAACTGGGTAAAATAGGGAGTTTTGGAAACAAAAACCATATATATATATATTATATATATATTATATTATATATATAATATCATATATCATAACACTACACTACTATATATATAGTACTATCACGCACCCTGTCTTAGTAAACTATTACATATATACTCTATTAATTTTTATAACTCTCATTATTACATCAGTAATATAAATTTATTTAATATATAAATATTTTATTAGTATTATTAATTATAAGATAATTAGTACAAATTATTTTTATAAAAATATTACTTACAATGTGACTTATAAATAATGCAGAGTAGGACTAACTATAATGAAATTAAGGAGAATATTTGTAAGTTATATCTAGTGCGTCAGGGTGGGGGCCTGTCTATTGCCTAAAACTGCACTTGACTACCTAGCAGATCACTCCGGAAGAAACGCCTACTAATCTCACTGTGATACAATCATGCTCTGAGTCTTCCTATCACAAAACATATGAAATTTTTCATTTCAATTTAGAGGAAGGTGGGTTTTCAAAGACCAGATATTTTGACTCTCTTCAATTTAGATATATCTTATAAACTATCAGGATTTACTCTATTAAAGAACACATAACTTATTACCTATGTGATTACTTTGAGCACTTCACATCAAATGCAAATACTCGATACTAACTCTATAAAATCAAGTATTTCTTATTTCATGTCTGGGTCGCGATAGTCTACCTTGACTGTTCGAGCAATACAATCACTTGGCCGCCTAGTACCGGTTAAACTTCTCAAGCCTTCTGCTGGTGCCGGAGCCTAAACGCGCGCACAGTAAGAGTACAGGATGCGTCCGACTAAGCCTTCGTCAGACGACCCTTTAATGTGTGCATCAACCTTAAAGCTCACTGACAGCTACACCGACTACTATCCGCATCATCTTTCAGGTCGAGAGCGGAGTGTGCTCGCGCATTGTCTCTACTGGGGGGGTATGCTGTGTGGCTCGTCTATTGAGGGCAGGGGGCACTTTGTCTTAACTCATCCGCTCTGTAACCATCCTAAGCAGCCTCATCTCTCTCGGATAGCAAGAAACGCCAACTCCATTCATCGGTGAACACATAAGTATAAAAGACTCATCATCTCTACTAAACAAAACATCTAATTTTCTTGTACTATGATTGGTTAATATGAACTACTGTGATATCATTACTCCCCTTCAATACACAAAGAATTAATAATACTATAATATTATAATGTTTAACTATTATAATATAATACTATATATTTATATATATATATTATTAATTATTTAATAAAATATATCTATAATATATTATATCTATATATATATCTATAAGTTATACTTTATTATATTATTATAAAATAATATACAATTATTTTATTATATATCACCTATATTAATTACTATTATTATAATTATTATCTATCTATCA
The DNA here is from genome assembly GCA_015478945.1 of Trachelipus rathkii. Classification (NCBI taxonomy): domain Eukaryota; kingdom Metazoa; phylum Arthropoda; class Malacostraca; order Isopoda; family Trachelipodidae; genus Trachelipus; species Trachelipus rathkii. Next base: position 33,665 of record JABUQX010007935.1, read on the forward strand.
GGGATGGCCGGATAGTGATTCACGGCCAGGATATGCGGATTTACCACGGACTAATCCGTGAAAATATTTCAGAAGTTTTTTTCTGTAAATATGAAATAGGTGAAGTTAGTCTCGGATTTAATTATCTCGATTAATTATTAATCTACCTGGTATCCTGTTATTACATTTGAGGGACAGTTGCGGGGCGGCGAGTGTGACAAATCAAAAAGAATGAGATTTAGAGCATTCATCACGTGGACTAGTACAATCACTACAATTTTATTTACGATTATCTTTTAAATTCTAGAGAAAGTTTTTATATTTTTTAAAAAATATAATAATTAGTGTAATAAAATGTCCATAAATAGAATTTCACATTGAAAAATGCGAGTTTTTTTTAACTTTGTCTTCTACTCACTTACAGATAGGAAACTGACCTCTCTCTGTAAAATGTGTTGAAGATATAATACTTTAGGTCTAGATTTAGCGATAATCTTTTTGTATACCCGAGGCGATTTAAGCTAATTCCAGGTCAAAATATATTACAAACATATATATATTTCAATTTCATATATTTTTTTAGTGTTTACAGTTGAGTAGTTAACAATATTCTTAGTCTGCTTTTCGGACAGTTTACTACTCGGTTTCGCTCTACCTGTGTGACAATCACATAACACAATCCTTGGTCAACAAAGGAGAGACCTAATTCTGTAGGAGAACCATATCACACATCGACAACCTGGTTGCTGAGTTATGACGGGCTAATTTAATCAACCGCAATAATTGGGACAGCTTCTGATTAGACTGCGAGACTTTTTTCCTCTTTCAGGATTCAAGATATAGACTGTATACTCCAGTTCTATACCCACATATAGCAAAGGAGGACTCAGTCAATTGATGCCTTATGTATGAGTATCTGCTTTCTCTTATTAAATTCATGGGGGGTGCTTTCAGTTTCACCCACTTTTTGAAGATACAGTGGCTCAGGGTCAAGGCCGAGGAATATATGATATCACTCTACAGTTGTCTATGTATAGTATCTAACACAGGTATATGACCTCGTCTTATTTCTTGCGGCTGACGATTGTTGGTGTGGAGCTTGGTTATCGTCTGTTCTATAGGTAGGATTACCTTCCTCTCTAATAGTAGCGGCAAGTGGTCCTGACCGAGGCATACCTCCACTCGCGTATAGTGCTCGAACCTGGTCCGTATTTAAGGAATCGCTCAGGTCTCTTAATCGTGAGTACATAGTGTGCTTTGGTAATCGACTTATACTAAACTGAGTTGTTTTGCGTTGTTTGATATTAGACAAACCCTGATGAACTCTAGTTCGTCGTAGCGCGTAGGCCTCCTTCTTTCCTGCCGTTGTTTGTTTCTGTTAGTTTTCTACTTTTTTCCACTTTTGTGTTGCCATACTCCAATTTACACATACTCTCACTTCTTAAGAGCTCTCGTTAGACTAGTGCTCATATGATAATTTGCGTATAGTTGAAGTTTTGTTAGCTCTTTTGTTATCAACCGCCGGTGGCTCCTGAAGTATGGAGCTTTTGCTCGACGTTAGCGTTGTATTGTGATATAACTAAAAAGATAGAGAGTAAATAAATAGAAAAATATCTGGCTGCAAGTCTTAAATTTTTGTACCTCAAGAGTAGCTTAGGTGAGTTTTAAAATAAAATCTGCTGGGCTTAAACCTAGGTGAGCGGGAATTACTAAAATTCACCTCAATTTCATATGAATAGAATAGATTAATTAATTCACCCAAATAACAAATGATGGATAGTGTGGCAGTGAATTCAGGGCATTCGATTGTAAGTCTTACTAACTTTTTCTTAACCGAGCGGTTATTCTAGATGCCATGGACGCACTTTCATTTATTACTGTATAGCTTTAATTTAAATATAATAAACCACTGCTTAAGTGATAATATTAAGTCAAAATAAAAACTAAAAAATCGAAATTTATATGGAAAATATGATCCTTCAAAAAGACGATGCTCAAATTTGTACCCGAGGTGGTCCCCGTCAGCGCGTCCACCGAGAAGTGGGGGTGAAATAGGCGCCAGCCCACAGCCGTTTTGTATTCGTATCTCACCTTTATGCATTATTGCAGGACTGCTTTAATCTATATTTATTCTTCAATCTGTTTAAATTACTAATAAACAATTTCTCTATTAAGTACAACTTAAAATTATACAAATTGAGCTTTCATACATAAAAGTAGGAATTTTAAACCAAGATCGGCCCACGTGTCTCAACCCACCAATGGTGGTCTGATTTCACCTCCGTAGGCGCGATATTTCCCGCCGCGATATGATCAAAATGAGAAAGTCTAAAATAATCTTTATTATAACTTATACTTATAATTCATGATCTAGTCTAAGAGATGAGATAATATGCTGGTGTGCCTTGACGTGACCCAGCTGACAGGGGCCTCTGGCATCTGTCGCTAGCGGAGAGAGAAACAAAAATCCCACTCAAATGACAGAGCTCCGTAATGTCGAGCGTGCACGAGCAGGCGGCTGGAAGGACGCAAGGCTGGACGCACGCATCACACGTCGGGGTGCCGGATAGAGACTCGCCCTTGTAATCGCGGGTGGCTCATGCTGAGCCCTGGTGGTTAGCTTATGACTTATGGGAAGATATTAATATTATCTATTCTAGTAAAATATATAATTATTCCTCAATGTAACTAGCAATATTATTTCATAAATATGATATCGACAGGTGACGCTCAGGAGATATATATAATATAACACAATATAATATCTTGCCCTTATTAATACAAATCAGATAACTTGTTGTACACCGAGATAATAACAGTACTAAAATGACTATAGATTTAAAAATGAGTTTGGCATATTATCATTAAATAAAGATAATATATAATACACCAACTCATGTTCAAATTTGTTCCTTAACTCAATAACACCGTTATATATATATATTAATTTTTAAAAGACGACAAATAGTGATAATAATAACTCTAGTAGCAATATTACACATATACGAGGTCATATATATATATATTAAGAGATAGTAGATTACCCCTGTATCACGCAATTACATCAGTAAATAGTACGAAAAATCAATTTTCAACTTTTTAAACCTGCTTATGACAGAGGATCTCTTTCACACACTGAAGGTGCCGCACTGTTGTTCAAGTTATATAAAGAAACTACGTAAGAATTTATTTAAATAACTAATAATATATAATAATTTTTATGAATTCAAGCGTATATATGTACATTTGCAAGACGATAAACAGATAATACTGGGAAAATTATTTATAAAAAATAATTGTGACTTCTAGGAAAAATAATCCAAAAATATATTAAGATTAAAATCGTTATGCGTCTTCGATACAACTCTAAATTAATAGGACATCTATGATCACCTCAAATTAAATAAAATAAACCATTAAGCGCCTATATCCTTATCAAAATATTTTAGTTTGGAAACTTACATAAAATAACGAGGGGCAAAAATATAAAATATTTGAACAATATATAAATTATCAAAGGAAATATAAAATTAGAATAAAAATTATATTAGAACAATATGCATTAATATATGTTTTAGGACTCATGGGATCAGGTCAGGTCATGCTTACAAAAAAAAATCGTTAATTCCTTTACTAACAGTATCGATCATAGAGTATCGGTGTGATGTAGTGTGCAGCAGTAGGATATGTTTCGCACTCTTTAACATTGAAAATTTGAAGAAATCATTTAGGGGACTCAAAGTGATCTTTAGTTACGTCGGTGAATTAATATTTTGGTGGAAAACACACGTATGTATGACAAGTTTATTATTACTTGAGGGTCAGTTTCCGTATCTTTTTTATTGATTTATAGTATGTTATTAGTTTCTTTCGATTCGGGTTTAGTTATATTTGTGTTTTCTCTGTGTTTTGGTATTTTGTTCAATGTATAATCTTCACGATATAACATTCATAAAATATCTTAGAAAGGCCGGTATTTTCATGTACTGTATAAAAGATATGTCAGAGATATTTTGCAAACTATATTTTACTAGATATTTGATAAAGTAATGTCGTTATATATGATTAGTTAAAATAATTTTAGGTTTTTGTTATAGAGATGACAGAGTAAAAAATATTTTGGATCTGGTGACACAGCAAAGAGATTGATAAGTAAACCAATATTATTATAGTTTTGTTTTCTGAAAACTTAGAATTAATAAACCAAAAATAATGTTTATCTTAGTTTCGAAAGTACGTGAACTCCCTCACTGGCATCTGCAGAACAAATAAAAAAAAATTTAACTGTGTAATATCGGGATCAGTTATATTACATAAAAGTCTTTGACATAAATTTTTAACAGTGATATACTGGCCTTAAATGGCCGTAGATATTACGGTTTCGACATAAACAGAAGCTTCATAGGATTAACCCCCAGTCCCGTCCTCCCCTCCCTCAACTCTCGCATGAAACACTCATGTATGTATTGGTTTGGTTGTTAAAAATTTGTTCTCATGTTGAATTTTTTTTTAAATTTGTGTATTTGTTAATATTATGTTTTGTATTTTTGAAATTTTATATTTATTTTGTAATTTTGAATAAGAATTAATATTTATTCCCTCTTCTTTGAATGAGGGTCTGTACTTAAAATATTTTTTATAATTAATGGTTTCCTTCTAATTCTTTAATAATTTCACAATTCTGTAAAAAAAAAAAAATTTAACTCACTTTTATTCATTTGTACAAAGTCATCTAGAGCATATTAATTATGTATATATTTATATATAAAAATAAAATTTATTAATGAAACATGTATTGATTTAGATTTTCCTAAGCTATTTAATTATGAGATTACTCATCATAGTTTCCTAGCAGTTTTGACCCATTAACATATTTACAGAAATATCAACGCAAACATTCAGGAAATAATTTGCTAAATAAAGAGGAAAAAAAAATAGGCATTCTATACTATTTACATTTTTTTTTTTTTTAAATTGGTTTACATAAAATAAATATGCTACCTGTAGGAATTTCTTAATTTTGCCCAAAGTAATTTTACAGGCAATAAATTATTCTTCATTTGTAAATTAGGATCAAAAATATCGAAATCACGCAACTGAAGTGTCCTTAAATGGTGAGATATATTTACTGCTGGAAAAAATACTGCTCGAGCCCTTTTCGGAACACTTCTTTCCATGCCTTTTGCCTGAGAGAAAAATTAAGTAATTTACTTAATGATGTCAAAGGAATAATCAAAATTGCAATTATTATTCATAATTTAAAAACTAATTCGGTACTAACAATTTTGATAAATGGAAAACTTATTAAAATTTGGAACCTTGTTTACATGGAATCAATTAAGGCAGATATGAATATGACAAAAAAAAAAAAAATTTGCTTTTCTTATCAATTATAACTAAACTAGAAACGCCCATTGGTCAAAAAAATTTTAGCCGCTCCAAAGTTTTAAAATTAAAATTTATATATTATTCTTGATAAATATTTTAATTTCGTTTACGAGGATCAGGATCATTTAGTTGCAAATTTAAAAAAAAAAATACATAATGGGTTCTAGTTTCCTCAAGTTAATTAATATCAATTCTGATATCTCCAAACTTTATTATTTTTATAAAATTAAGTTTAGATCATTTCCTCAAAACATGATTGAAAATAACAAGAAATTAACTTTTTAAAATAAATCCTTCACTAAATCTATGAACAGACCTTTTTTTATTTTTAAAGCTTTAATTACAATGTTGTGAAAGTTTATAAAATGTAAAATCTCCCTCTAATAAATAATTGTAAAATAAAATACTGCTCAAAAACTAAAAAAATTACTTAACAACTTAAAAACAAAACTGACCTCTTCGAGATGTCCGTGAGCCGTGCTGGCTAACTCAAAAATTACGTCTTTCACGTTCTGTTCTCGTTTCCCTCTTAAAAAATTTATTATTAAGTTTTTTCTTTAGCAGTTGATATGGGCTTCTTCAATTTTTCCATCGAAGTTAGTAACTGAAGGCAATAAAAAAATTTCTCCTGGGAAACTTTGTGCAAAGCATTAAAAAAATTTTTATTATTATATATATATATATAGTATATATATATATATAATATATATAATATCTTCAGTATAGTAATAGTATATATTATATATTTATAAGATATATATACGTATGATAGTTACACTATATTATTTTTGTAAAATTAACATGTTTAAAACATGATTCTTGTTCGAGCTCTGAGGATTTCATTTTCTACCAGGGATGGAAGACTTTCAAAGATTTATAATAAAACTCATTTGTGGAGTGTGTTGGCCACAGCATCAACAAGCTAGGAAGGCAATGACTGTAAACTTAGTGATGATGTTTATATTTCGAAAAATATGAATATGGAGCTAGAACAGCTGATATTCCACCACTCAACAGACAAGATGTGTTATAAACAAAAAGTATAAACAGGGAATTATCATCAGGCAGTAACAGAAGCTCATTATGGCATATATTTTTAACCCAGATGATCAGACACTGTTACTTCCAGAGGATGAAGTATTCAAAAGCATGGGAATTTATGGGATAAAATTAAGGGCAAATTCTCCTCATTTCATAAAAGTTACCTATTTGATGAGTCTCTGGTGTCAGCAGTGACTCCTTCATCTTGGTACAGATCTCTCCAAGAAAAATTAGATGAGAAGGTCATATATAAAATAATAAGCATATTGTCAGCAACTTCATCAACTGCTAATGTTGAAAGGGGTTTTTCAACTTTTGGACTTGTGCACAGCAAGATTAGTAGAATAGGTTGGAAAACACTAAAGCAGGGAAACTAGTTTTTGTTTAAAATTGCTTAATGATAATTTCGAGTGTCGACTGTATATGCATTGAAATCTCTCTCCTCTCTCTCTCTCTCTCTCTCTCTCTCTCTCTCTCTCTCTCTCTCTCTCTCTCTCTCTCTCTCGTCTTCTCTCTCTCTCTCTCTCTCTCGATTTATATAAGGTATAGTATAAATATATATATATATCTAATATATATATATCATTATATAATATATTATGTATATCATATATATATATGATATATATATTTATATATCTACTATATATTACTAGGTATATTATATATATTATAGGTATAGTAGAGAGTATATAAGTAATTATTATTAGAATTGTATATAATATGATATATAGTATAGTATAATATATTATATATATATATACATATATGATAGACTAATATAATATAATATGTAGTATAATATTATAAAATAGGTAGGTGTAGGAGGTATAGTAATATATATATATATATTATATAATATATATATATATATATATAATATTATGATATATATAATAATATATATATACGGATGATATATACTACATTGTTATAGTATTTAGATATTATTATATCCAAGATCGAATATATTTATATATGATATATGTATAATATATAGTAATATTAGTTATATATTATATAGGTTATAATATATTACTATATATACGGTTATTGTATATTAAATCAAAAGTCGTGATTAAATCTATCTAGATCTCGATATAAAAAAATTATATATACAGATACTGCATATATTCAGTATATATAGAGATATATAGATATATGATATATATAGTAGGTATGTATATATACGGGTATATATATTAGCAGCGATTCCAGATATATATATATATAGTATGATATATATATATAGTAGTATATATAGTTATAGTATATGATAGTACCCGTATATACTCATATATAGTATATATGATTTAGGGATAATTTCATAGATATTCAAGATATAAAGGAACTAAGAATTCATTTGTATAGCATTAGAAGTTAATTTGAATAAACTTTTTTATTATTTTTTCACAGATTTTACTAAAAGGATATTTAATAATAATATTTTGGCTGGAGAGAGTTATATATTAATATATATATTTACCTGGCATTCTACTACTACAATTATTTGTAAAACCAAAAAATTAATCAATAAGTTTGTATCCAGTTTTACAGTTATCAAGAAAAATTTGAAATTTTAAGAAAAAGAGAGATATATTAAGAATTTAAAATTGTGTTAGCCACATGTGGCGCTGTGGATTACAGTTTCCGAGCTAGTGATTTTGTGACTTTAACATCTATTAAAACCAATAAAAAACCACAATTAAAACCATCAATAGCATAAAACCCAAAACAAAAAAAAATTGGTTTTTTTGGGGGGGTTAGTAAAAAAACAATTGGTTTTTTGGTTTTTTAAAAAACCATTTTGGTTTTTTTCCAACCTAAACAAGCTTTAAGAAAACAAAACTATACCTCTTCGAGATGTGTCCGTGAGCCGTGCTGGCTAACTCAAAAATTACGTCTTTCACGTTCTGTTCTCGTTTGCCTTTTATAAGAGGTGTTCCTGGGGAACTTCATGTGCAAAGCCGTTAAAAAAATTAGTATATTATTTATATATATATATATTATATAGTATAGTATATATATAATATATATTATTCATATTATATATATATATATATAATATTAGTATTATAATTTATATAATATATATATTATATAATTATTATAGTATATGTATTTATGTACATGTACAGGAGCCACCACGGCTCACAAAGAAGCGGCCACACTACGCTGAAACCATCAACACCATGGATCGGCCCTGGCACATACTCATATATTGCCTAGGGCGAAATGGAATAAATTCGAGTTACATATCCAATAAATAAAAACTAAATAAAGATTGTATCCTCTGCAATTATAAAAACTTTCCTTCTGTTCGTAAAAACATAATCTGCCTTTTTAACGTGCTTATATCCCCTTCTCAGAGGGTAACACGGGGGGATTACAGGAATCGAGCTTTAGCCGTCGGCTATCCCAGACCTGAGCCCCACCGAACGTGGGTTCGCGGCAACCGTTATTATTCCTTGCCTACCAGGAGATAAAAGACCCAGACTGCTACTGCGGAGGATTGACCAGCGTCCGTCTCGCATGAGCCGGCGACGTCAATCCTCCGTACGCCGACGTCATGTTGCCTTTGCGATGTATAAATAATTCTAATATTATCAAAACAAAATCAAATGTTGTAAAAGAATATTTCACTTGAGATACAGAAAACGAGATTACGATGCGTAAACGTGGGAAGATTCAGATAAGATATAGGGTAATCTTTTAGAAGTTATTATGACCGGAGAAGTAGGAAAATGACGAAGTGGAATAGGATCCAATTGGGAACAATCAAGGTGAACAAATGAGGCGAACAGATTGCAGGCGTGGTGTGGCGACGGCAAATTTGCAAAAGGAGGAGGGTCCCGTGACTGAAGTGATATTGTTGGCCAATCGGAGCGGTGCAAGTATCAACTGTGTAAGTGTTTTCGTCTGTGGCGGGAAGATCACTCACCAATGCTCGGTTATATATTTCTAAGTTTCACCCCGTCTGATCACTCGTCTAAGCACTCTTGACCAACAAGATCGGAAAGCCCTGTCCGGAGAGCAGAGAGATACGTAATTCATGTTGGAATGGGAGCGATGGCCTTGTTGAATGCTTCAGGAGTTACCTAGAAAAAATTTCGCAGAAAAGAGAGTGAGGCGGCCATTTTTGGTCCTCTCTATCAGCGATTTCGTTGCCGGTTACCCCTACATGTGAGGGGATCAACATAAAATAATTTTGTTTTTACGAGTGGAGCAGCCTAAGCTTGTTGCTCAGCAGATTACCATTGCGTTTTTAAATAAGGGGTATTAGCGCGCTGAGCGACTCCGATGAAATGCACATAAGAATGATCCTTGTAAGGATATATATCATATATATATATATAAGTATAGTATATATATATATATATATATATATTATATGAGTTGTATCATATACTATATTATATTAGTATATATTATATAGTATCATAATATATAATATAATATATATGTATATAAATATATAGTTATGTATAATATATCAGAGCTGGGCCGCGCCTATAATTTTTTGAGGCGCCTGCAGCCAAGCGCCCATGCCGCGGTCCTAGATGTGGGTCAGCGGCTATGGCGTATTTTGTGGGTCACATCAATGCGCTGCGTGTCCGCGGTTCCATCCTACCCGACTTTTTGCGAATCCATTGTCGCTGCGGCCGCCAAGATTTATTGCAAAGTAAACTTTAGTTGCGATAATACAAAGCGAAGCTTTTGTATAAGGAAAGATAAACACCACTTATTAATTTTTGTAATTAACAACACATCGTAAAACAATATCGTACACGTTCTTTCCTCTCACATGTCCTTGTAGACCATGTTTGTCCCCAGGAGTTCAGCTCGAGCGCGCAGAAGTTGAACGATCTTCAGAGCCTATTATGTTGCCAATGATATTTGCTAGTTAAGTAATAGCTGAACCAGTTATATTATAATTATATATACTATATTATACTTATATATGATATATATATATATTATGATATATATAATGTATATTAATATATAATATAATATGATATTAATAAATATATAGATATTATATTATAATTGGGTATTATATAGTATATATATATAATAGTAAGAGATTATATAGCTTAATATGTAAAATATGTTTTACGCTGGTTTTTAGAATGATACAAGTGTGCCAAGCTTCTAACGTCTAACTTGTTTAAAAGGGTTAAAAAAATAAACAGTATGCTGATGTTCCCTGTGTCATAGCGCCGGCTTATAGGCGCCACAAGAGAATTGGCTGGGCGCCTTTGCTTAGTACCGCCTTTTTTAAAAGTGTTTGCGGGCCCTGAAGGCGGGCGCCCATTGCGGGCCTAGACGAATTGATATGTGCGCCATCAGGCGCCATAAGGGCAACTTGGTGGCGCACCGCGTCCGGGGCTAACTGATTATAATGACTATATTGTATTCTATATTATATATATATGATAATATATATATATAATATTATATATATATATATATATTATATTAAAATATATTAATATATGTATATTTTCTTCCTTTTTTCGCCAACACGACGGGGTAAGCGGGCGTGACCATGCATCGGAAAGGAGATAGTTGTGTGTAGAAAGACTAACACAATTCAGCAAAAGAGAAGCCCTAGCCTATACACCTATTAGTGAGAAACTCGTCCGAGGTCAGGAAAATTCCTACCCTGTAGAAGTCCAACTGGACCGGGCGGACGGACCCTCACTTACGAAGCTTCGGTCAAGGTTGTGAGGGGTTCACCCCTGTGCACCAGGTGGGCCCACAACTAGGGTTGGGAAAGGAAAAGAAAAAACAGCTCGTTTTTTTCCGAAAAAAAAATCGAAAAAGCGTTTTTTATTTTTTCCATGAAAAAAAACTAAGCCTGAAACATGTACAACCATCTAAAAGTTTTTTTAATCGTTTTAAGAATTAAGTTTGGAATTTACATGTTTGAACATGTGGGTTACAACCCTACCTCCTTTTAATTTTAGCAAATATGCTCTAATTTGGACATTTTTTGGTTCCAATTTCCTACAAGGTGGAAGCCCTTGAGTTTGTGTTCAAAGTCGTTGTAGTTTCCAGAATTATTTTTCTTTTCTCTCTTTGTTATCCATAAGCCTTTTGCGTTTACTAGTTGACTTTTCATACGTAAATGACTTTTCAGCTCTTCAGTACATTCAGATGTCCTGAACATCCGGTTCAAAATCCGTGAGTGTGACTGTCAATTTCTTGAAAGAAATCAGAAGCGTGGGCAAAGGCCCTCACATGAAATGGATAACTTTTGTTGTGTGAGACTTGAAAACTAGTTATTAGTTGCTCATAATTAGAACTAGGAAATTCGGGAGAAATTTGACCAACTGAGAGAGCAGATCTATAGCTAAGGCAGCTAAGCTTAAGAGTCCTTAACCGCCCCTGCTCCTCATCACCAACTGAGTCATTCTTCACACGGGATACTTACATCTACGGAACCTGATTATATCAGATAGTCAGTCATATGCAAAGAATTAAATGTCGGCTGATCACGGCTGATCGAGCCCAGTGATACATGAGCTTGGCAGTAGTCTTCAGTGCTCAGTAGTGCTGGGTCTGAGTGGTGGGACTAGGATTAGGAATTCAAAAGTTGATATTCCAAGCCAAATATTTATTTAGTCATTCACTCATCCTCCTTCATTTAGCTACAATCTTATAGTTTTTAATTTCAACTTTTTATATAATCTTTTTAAGTCATCTTTTTGGAGTGTTTGGTCATTCTTTCCTTCACTTAGAGTAGAATTAAGGTATACATAATATTTAAAAGTAAAATTTAAGTATTAGATTATATGATCAAATGTAACGCAATACATAGTTAAATTTTAGAAAGTAGAAAGCCTACAAACAGCAGTCTGCAGGCACAACCTACTACTGTAAAATTCATAACAAAAAAAAATTTGATAAATAATAAATGAGAAAGATAGCATTCTGCTATTTTATAAAACATAATGGAATATTTGCTTAATTTCAAGTGGCTCAGAATGTTTGGAAAAAATGAATTAATGAGAAATCATATTTAGCCTCATTGATATTTAAAAATACATTATAGAAAAAAACGAAAGAAAAAACTGAGAAAAGACAGGAATAAAGCATGAAAAAAACGATCTGTTCATGAAAAAAACACGATGGTTTGAAGAAAAACGGTTTTTTCACCAACCTAAGCCACAACCCATAACCCCCCCCCTCACAAAAGGCCCCTCCATTCACTCCTATTAATGCACCTTTATTCTCGGCCTCTGCCAAGCTCACATTCATTCTCATCCAGACATTTCTTTACTGATCAATCCTTTTTCTTTCAGGTCTCCCAGCCAATACGATTCCCAAACACACTCACACTATTACAATCCGCTTAACTTGATATGTCATCGTTCTGGTTGCTAATTCTCCAACGAAAAAGGACCATCTTCTTCGGTCTCCTATTTTTCTCTAACTCACCCTAGACGAGCTGGCATTCGCTATTCCCCTCCTTCTCCGTCTGCAGGTATCCTTTATTGCCTTGCCGTGTAGATTAATAGTTGATCGGGTGCATGGGCTCCTGCAATATAATGAACGTTAGGAAGGCGCGGGGCCCGGGATGGCATGTCCTCATCGAATTTTCTAAGGGGAGAAGATTGTGCTTCCATGTTGGCCCGCCTTCGTTTCAACTATATTCTCTATTTCTCAATACTATCACTTCCCTCGTGTTGGAAGCACGCACATGTCCAACCTGTCCGAAAAAAGAAGCCGCTGCTTGATCCTTCTAAACTTATCGCCTAGTAGCTCTACTTGGATTCGATCTAGATGGATGTTTTGATAACCTTTCAAGCTCTCATTCTGATTGACCATCTGTGAATCTCATCATTCTTTCTGATCGCAGGTAGGTTGTCGGTGACTCGAGGTCTACTGGCGATAACTTTCCTATTTAACTGATTTATAGGATTTTCTGCCCTTAGGAACTACGGGAATACTTGTGTGGTGGTTGACATATCCAACGCATTTGACCGGGTATGGCACGCGTCATGTCTCCAAGGTCCCCTCCTTTGGTTTTCCTCTTCTCTTTTGCTCTGTATGTCTAGTGTTCTTTGTCACAGTCGTCATATCGGCTGTTGGCTTGATTGGGCCGCGAACTTCCTCTTTTTGACGTCTGGTCCAAATAGTGGTGTGTCCTGCAGGTAGTTCTGCTCTATCTCCCCACTTGTCCTCCTACACTGGTCGTTACTAAATCTCTTTTCGTGCAGACCTGCACATCTAAAGTCTACTCGCCTATGCTGTGGACTCGACCCTTCATTCTTCAAATCATTTCAAAATCTGCTCCCTCTTTTACTTCTGAGAATTGCCTCTCGTTCTTAATCTTTCCGACTCGTATTCTCGCTGAGTTGGACAGAATTCTCGGGTGGGGTGTCTCAACTTGTGAAATCTCAATGTCTTTAAAAACCCTAAACTTCTACAAAATCTCCCTCTCTAAGACACCTGCCAACTTCCTTTCTCTTTCGGACAGGTCTCCTCTCGTCTCTCCTGATTAAGATCAGATATAAAATGACCTTGGCGCTTAACTAAACAAAAGAATGTCTTGGAAACCCTCACATCACAACGGTTTGCTAGGCGGGCTCAAAGAAACTGGAAATTCTGTGTTTAGACTGCGAGACTTTTTTTCTCATTTCAGTTTTTTCCGGCTATACAAGGGCCTCATCCGCCCTTGTATGGAGTACTTACTGCTCTTATATCGGGGCTCTGGTTTCCCCGGCTTTTGGATAGGGTCGAGTCAAAGGCCAAAAGGCTTATAATCTGTTCTGCACTTTCCAGTCAGACTCCTATCTTGCTGCGTCGTGACGTAGGTGCTTAATCTCTTTTCTATAGGTGTGCTCACGGGAACTTATCACTCGCGTATCCACCAGCCTTACGATCGGCCGTTACGTAGCACTAAGGGTTGACTGTGTTCTGCGCAATCGAGTTTTGTTGTGATATTGGGTAAATCCAGGGTGGCTAGTCCCTGCGGTTGCGTTTCCTATCGTTTCTCTGACAGCTCGTGTTCTGGGAATGTCTCTTCCATCTTAGTGTTTCCTGCGAATTTAATCTCCCTCTCACTTTATAGCCTGCGTCTGTGCTCATCTGGTAATTTGCGTTAGTTGAAGAACTTTATCTGAGAGTGTTCAACACCCCATCCTTGAATAGATGGCTTCTGCCCGTGAGTGGTGGTTGAAACTGTATAAAAAAATGAAAATTAATAGCTCTCATAAATATACTGTGTAACTATGGTGAACATATCTATATAAGCTACATCTGCTCCGCCTATACGTATTTATATATGATTATAGTATATATATTATATTATATAGTATATATTATATATATATATATAGTATATATGTTATTATTATACTATATTATATATATAATATATATTTATATACGTAGGTATACTTCTATCCGTACGTCCTCTAGCTTATGATGTTCAATATAAGAACTATGACGGTGACTATTATATTGTATTCTATTTTATGTTGATTTCGGTGACACCATTATGTAACACATTAGCTGTTTAATTCCGAGGCGGGTTCGACTTTGGTTAGGGAGAGTATCTTGTATGGTTGCTGACAGCGAAGGTGCAGGGGCAAACTCAGGGCGCGATATAGCAGCGCCTGCGTTTGGGCTCCATGGCGGCGAGTCGTGTAGTGTGGTGCGGAATGCTGCCCCTAAGCGTGGCGTTCGCAATCCTAGCAGTAGCAGCAGCTGTTTCCATGCATGCGGGCGAGAGATGAGAAGAGTGATTTTGTTGTTGCAATAGAGCTGGTTACTGTTGTCCTCGTTGAAAATGGTTGTTAGTGACTAGTATGTGTATTTGAGGATAGATGTGAATGACACTGACTGCCGTTAAACTGGGCAATTATACGTAGGAAGTATTCTATATATATAATATGTGGGTCCGGTATAGTAATATAATGTGTACGTATTATGAAATAGCGTAGAGATACCTAATAAATACGTATCCTTATAGTATATATGATATTAATTATATGAGGTACTCGCCCTATATATACTCGTATATAATATATATATAATATCGTAGTATTAATAGATAATAGTATAAGGATGGAGAACACTGACACGCCGCTCACGGGCAGAGGCCCGTCTATCTCAGAGTGAGGGCTGGGTCTGCTTGAATTCTACAAATATTCATCTATACGCAAATTACGCAGCTGTGAAGCACATGAGCTTCAGGGCTTTAAAGTGAGGGAGATTTATAAGGTCTTGACTCTCGGAGTAGGGAAGCACAGAAAGAATGATTATGGAATTCCGACGAGAACCGAATTTAGTCAGAAAGAGCGACCGACCGCCACACGTCGCAGCCGGTCTGAGCGTTTACTGCATTGCTTTGAGGTTAAACATCATTCTATATGCTTGCCCTCCTCGGACATGTGTCCAGCCCTGTTGCGTTCAGTTCTCGAGTCATTATGGTCTGTTTATTCGATACGGATCTGGTTTGCTGTGTTGCGTTCTTGTATTAATAGTTTAATGTGCACAATTCTCGTATAACCTACTGTGCCTGCGCTTTATTCGAATTGCCTATGATATGCAATGTAATAGAACATTACTTTCCTAACATCGATGACTCGCTGTCTCATTCAAAATAGAGTAATATGAAGGTGCAGTGTGACCTGAGACGGCAAATAAAAATCAAGTATAGAGCTGCAAGTTATGAGTCTCTTGCCTATTGACTCGTAAACCCTTAGCCTTAGAGAAGAGAGGCGTGGTGCGTAGAGTCGATCCTCTGGGGTGGGGGT
>JABUQX010007936.1:0-2500 GCA_015478945.1 Trachelipus rathkii
GAGATGATAATAAAAAACTTACTATATATTAGAAATTTTAATAATCATTATTACAATTATATTATATATATAACTATATTATATATATATATATTATATATATATATATATATATATTATATATATATATATATATATATATTATATATATATAATATATATATATATATATATATTTATATATATATATATATTATATAGGCTAAATTAAATATATACAAGAGTGTTAAATATTTTACAATGGTTTTATATATAAGGTTCACATTAAATATATACAGGATATTATTATTATACACTTCCACATACATTTTCCTAATGTTATGATTATTTATATTAAAATTCTCTAAATCTTTGCAAATATGCCAATCATTTATATCATTGTCGATGATATATTTCGTACTCTGGTAACACCTTCAGTTAAACATACGTAAAAGTTCCCGTTCAGATTCATTAGTATATTACATTCGGGGTCACGTGCTAAATACTTTCTGCCATTGTTTTCGAAAGTAGATAAAATGAATTTCTGTACGTCTATAGAACTTAGTAAGCGATCGATGATGAACGTAGGATCATCGATCAGGGTTTTCTTAAATGCGTAATATTCTTGGAATAACATGTAATGAATTACGGTTACGTAATTAGATAACACATATGTCTTCTTCAGCTGCAATAACATTCGTACCTCTAACATATATTTCAGCTGCGTTAGGCCTGAAATGTAGAATCCAAATGATGTAGGTTCAAATACTGCTGTTTCATTATTTCTCTCCCATAACTAACTTCAAATGATTTATGTTTTGAATTTTATAAATTGCTAGAGGTAAGTTGCTTAATCGCTGTTTCTTCGCACAGGCTAAATAACTGTTCGTTCATTTAAAGCTGAGGAGCTTGGGTTTAAAGTATTCTGTAAGCCACTCTTCAGTGTGATTACATTTACAAAGTAATTCATCTGGACTCACGAAAATACGCTTGGTATTATAACAGGGTGATTGGGTAGCACACTTGAAAATTTCTAATTATATAGTAAGGTTTTTATTATCCTTATTTTTACTTTCTTAAATCTTGATTTCCCACTGGATAATGTCTTGTATTGGAGTATACATGTTAAGGGTTCATGATATACACTTAGTGAAATTAGAACACTTTTATTACAACCAGAGAACTTGTGCACCGCTCAAGAGCCCGAAACGAGTATGATTTTAAAATGCGTTGGGGTCTAAAAACACGCACCCTCAAATATAATTTTCATCCAATCACGGGTAAGGCTTAGGATATGAAACATGTTTTACATACGAGTAAAACCAAAAAAGCGATAAAATAATTCTCGACAATCACATACGAGGTCATATAGAAGATAAGGATTACTCCGTCCACCCACAAAAAAGGAAAACATTTCCTTCTTACCTTTTAAAAGATCTACCGATCCAGCATGTTTCAGTTATTAATTATTTATAAAATAATAATAACAATAGGATGAAGTGAAGTAAATAACACTAACGGCTGGCGAGTACGCGGGAATATTGCGCCTGCGGGCGCACGCGGCGGGCGGGAACGCTGAAATATTGCGCCTGCGGGCGCACGCGGCGGGCGGGGACGCGGAAATATTGCGCCTGCGGGCGCACGCGGCGGACGGGGATGCGGCGGGACGCACCAGCGGGTGCGGGGTTGCCTGCCTTTGCGGGGGGGCTCATGCTGAGCGCTGGTGGTTAGCTTATGAACTAGGGGAAACTACTCCGACCAATCACAAGTAAGGAAAACATTTCCTTCTTACATGCTTAAAGGATCTTACCGATCCAGCATGTTTCAGTTTGAAATATATTTATAAAAATAATAATAACAATGATTCTTGTCTATACTGGAATTACCTTTTGACCTGGTATTAGGATTAAATTAGACCGTCGACAAAAAGGCTTATCCTAGAATTTAGGCCTAAATTTAGCCTAACGTAGTTATTGCAAACAACCACATTTTAGCAGAAAAGGTAGTTTGAAATTATTTTGACCTGGAATTAGGCTTAAATCGCCCCGGGATACAAAAAGGATTATCTAAATTTAGGCCTAAATTTAGGCCTAACGTGTTATTGCAACCACATTTTACAGAAAAAGGTCAGTTTGAAATATATTTTGACGCTGGAATTAGGCTTAAATCGCCCGGGATACAAAAGGATTATCCTACAACACATTTTACAGAGAGAGGTCAGTTTCGTATGTAAGGAGTGCGGGTTGTTGTGTTTTCTCTTGATGGATTGTCATGTTACAATAGATAATAATAATAATAATAATAAAACCCGAATTAATTTAAAAAACTTTGAAATATTTTTTAGTTAACATCGAGTGAATAATATAAATGTAAGTGAATAATTGTTATTTTTAAATAAGAACTTAGAAAGATTTTAATAAAATACATGTTAGGTTAGCAGAGAAGAAACTTATTTTGTCTTTTTATACTTATTACATGGCTTAAAGATGATGTAAAGCAGTAAGTCTATAGAAAACGTGGG
>JABUQX010007936.1:12500-20000 GCA_015478945.1 Trachelipus rathkii
AAAATAATAATTTAATAATAATCATATATAATATAATAATAATAATAATAATAATAATAATAATAATAATAATAATAATAATAATAATAATAATAATAATAATAATAATAATAATAATAATAATAAAGAGTTAAGACTTAGAATTGGTCTTAACGACGAACGCGTGTAAGACCACGTGGTTCACCAAGATAATAATAATAAAAAATAACACGTGTTGTTCTTATTCTTTCTGATACATGAAACGTTTACTAAACATATTCAATCGATACATAACAAACATAAACTAATTAAATTTAAAAAGAAAACTAAGAACATAGCACTAACGAAAAATACATTACACAAATAAAAGTAATTTTACAGACTTAATAGTGAAATCGACTTCTCATTCTGAGTCCCACCAAAAGAATGGCCTTTATCTCCATACTTCTCCTTTAAAATGCCCAAACCGGAGGACCGTCTCCTAGTTCCTAATCTTAAAATTAATATTCTATTCTATTATATTTTCCTTATACCTATTATGAAATTTATTAAATTATGAACTTTATTAACTATTTGAAAGTAAAACGGATAGATGTTGAATTACTACGCAAATATGACGTCAGAGAGAGACGATATTTGATTAATATGAACTGTATTACTAATAATTACATCCTTAAAAAATCATTAAGAAAATGAATGTGCAAAAAAAGAAAATTAGTTGTTTTAAACCCAAAATCTAATAATAAATTAATAATTTATTGTAGCTTGATGACTCTGAAACTAGAATTACCAACCTTTTCATCCTTAGTTCAAATCTTAAATACTTATGGTGGAAAATATTTTCCACATTGACTCCCACCAAAAAAGAGAAACGAATTAATTAATTAATTAATCTAAAAATAATGAATACAGTGAATAAAAAAAAAAAATAATAAACATGTAGCACAATCTTCAAAATTCGCTGATCATGGATGTGATTTGATCAGACTCCTGGAGAAGTCATGGAACCCAAAGAACTCTCGTACTCCTCTGGTCCCGGAGAAGAGTTTTCATATCAAGGCAGGACAACACCTTCCACCACTCCCGTACCACCAGAGACCTTACTGAAACACCGAACGATGCATGACGAAGCTCCCTCTGCCAGGGCACCCTTATACTTAAAATGAGATCCTGAAGATGGTCCCCTTCCGGCTCTTCATAATTCATTGGATTCCCTTTAAGTATAGGGAGAACTGATCCAGTGCCAGAGTGACGGCTAACCCTGACCTGAATTCAAGCTCTTCCCTTTTTACAAAAATAATTTTTTAAGCCCACATTCCAACTCATCAATTAATAGATGAGATAGTTTCAAAGGAAACTCATTCCTCCTGAAAGGAGTATATATATACAAACCTGAAGAGAGCCCTATTACCCCAATTCGGCTGAGAGAAACCCCGATTCAAACGGGTTTCAGGGTCTATCCGCAGGTAACGAGATCACGGAGAGCCGTCAAAAAAAGAAAAAAGAAAAAAAAAATCAGGGGTAAAAAGTAAATAAATAAATAAATAACAACACCACCACACCAGCCTTGACATTCAAACTCCTCACCAGATCCAGGGAACACAGATCATACTCTAAGTTCCACCAAGAGAACAAGAGCCAGACCAAACACATGCATAAAGGACGAATTTCTTAAATAAATTAACCATTAATACATTAGGGACTTCAGAAATGAACCTAATTTTCATCAGAAATCAAAGACTTAATACCTTGTTTGGCGTGAATACACGCTTGACGTTTTGTTCTATCCCTTTGGTGAGTTCAATGTGGAACAATTATCCGAATCAGGATTAATTTGAGTGTTAGAAAAAATATCAGAGTGAAGTTCCAAAGGATAAAGGTTGGTAATTCCTCTAGTAATTTCTCAATTTTTAGTAGTTAGCGTTACAGACCGAATATAACTATCCTGGGCTTTATAAACCTTTAACCATCGGGCGGATATGACCCATTGTTTCTTATAAGGGCAACATTCATAATAAAATTTTATTGGGTTTTAGGATAAGTTGAGTTAGTGTAAACTGGCTTCAAATTTGATAAATAATTTCTTTCTCAAGAGTTTTAAGATCCATTAATTGAAGAAAGAAAATATTCAAAACGTATTAATTTTAGAAAAGTCATAGTTAACCTATCAATAAAAAAATTTAAAATATTAAGAAATATAATTGAACAATGACTATGTGTAGTCAAGAATATCATAGGGAATACTTGACGTATCTGAAAGGGAGAAAAGTAGTTTAATTATATAAGGAAATATAAGTTATCTGAGATACAAGAGAGAGAGAGAGAGAGAGAGAGAGAGAGAGAGAGAGAGAGAGAGAGGAGAGAGAGAGAGAGAGAGAGAGAGAGAGAAGAGAGAGAGAGAGAGAGAGAGAGATTTGGAAAAATAAGAGCAAAAAAAGGAAAAAAAAAAGAAAATAAATTCAAACTCTCCCTGAAGCTAATCCGATACCTTCGTCAATTTCAGAACTTTAATTTTCCCTTCTAAATGTTTAGAGAGGAAGCTTCTTCCCTTTATAATTACTGGGGAAGGATGCCAATTGAATCAGAGGCAGAAGCTATATTGTGGAGAATGTCCCTCCCTTTATAGGAATTGAACATTTTTTGAGGATAAGAATTGGTGATTGTGGGATTCATGCAGTTAACCGCATTTAATAACAAGGAACCTGAAATAGGGTTGTTGATAACCACAGGTAATTCTGGCTTTATATTGTCTGTTATATGTATTCCTGACCTAAAGGAAGAAGCATTGGCCTGTGAATCAGAGTCACTGGATGAAAAGGGGAGCCTGCCCCAAATAAGTTTTCCGACATTAGTATTCATCAGTTCAATACCCTTAAATGACTCATATGACTTTATAAACTTAGGTAAATTATCTGAAGCAAGCAAAAGGCCGATATCTGAAATCTTATCACTGTGGGGATATGGGTTGGCAAGAGGAATTCGGTGCTTCCGAAGCAATTTTGTGGTTTTAACCAATCCAGGAATATAAAGATCATTAGGTAGGTGATCTATTACAATAGCTGATATGGGAATTGTTCCCTCTTTTGTTTTAACCTTTAAAGTTACAACATCATGAGTTGATTTTTTTCCTCTCATATTAATACCATTAATGGCAATATTAATCTTTGAATGTGGGACGCAATCCAACACCTTAGCTACTGAACGTGAAACAAGTGTTTGCTGTGAACATTGATCAAAAATAGTTCTCACAGGAATTAATTTTTTCTCCTTGCAAATAGATAAGTCAGCCAAAGGTAATGCTACACCCTGATGGTTTGGAATTACAGTGATTAAATTATGAGAATCGGTTGGGGTATTGCTAACATCTTTGTAATTATTGACTACAATTTCACCAGTACAGAAAATAATATGATGTTCCCTACTCTGACATTTACGACAATGAACCTCATTTTTCATTCTGAGACAGAATGGTCTATGCCAAACATCGACTACACCAGCCATGAGTGTTACTAAATCTAATCCTAGCCTCGGCAGAAACTACGACATCACAGTCTGAAGGTAGATGTGTGTCTGAACAAAATCTACACTTAAATCTCGTACCACTATTGGACTGTTGCTTAGAGGGAGATTGAACATCGTTGTATGTCTTTGTCTTCCCTTCTGTGATAGTCAAAACAGTAGCCATTTTTGGTTTGCTAAAATTATTATTGGTGGGTTTGTGTTTATTAAAACCGTTGTTATTGTTATTATTTTTAAGGACTACTGGATCAATTTCTTTCTCAAAGGGATCTAAAGTTTGGCCAGAGGCCTAAATCACAAGCAAATTTTGGTTCAGGAGCTCTAAAATAAATTCAATAGTCCAAGTTTCTTTAACTTTATCTAAGGGTATTTTGTCTTTAGCTCTTTTGGCTATTTTTGCGCCAAGATTATTCCTAAGATAGTACTACGTGAAGAGCAGTCACCTATCATGGCCTTTGTTTTTAAGGATTCTACATAACAATGAATATTAGCTTTAAACTGATATAACTCAGAGTAATCATAATGAGAGGGAAGGAGGGAAATTAATTTTAAAACTAGTGACTCAACTACTCGGGTTCTATTCCCAAAATCGCTTTTCAACATTTGTAACACTTTATCGTAATTGTCGTTATTGAGCGCAAACCCAGACACTAATTTTGATGCGATGCCTTTTAAATGATGGAAAAGAGTTTCTAATTTTTCCATTTTACTGTATCCCTTCCGAACATTTCTATGAACCGTTCGAAATCTAAAATATTACCACTGAAAGTGGGTATGGTCCTACTCAGAGGTTTATATAAGGTGGGTTTGTTATCGCATGATTCTGGACAACAATTGGAGTTTTTTTGTGTGTCTACAAGTGTTTGAGCTTTAATTATAATACTTTGAATACGTTCTTGTATCTCAAAACACTCCTCATCATCACTTAAATATTCTGTTTCATCTAAATGAGAATGTATTTGATTATTAAATTGAGTGAGGTTAAGACTGATGGTCTCTAAACTTTTACTTTACTGGAGATCTCTATAAGGTCCGGGTTTGAACTTTCTAATAAGATTTTTAAGACTATTTATTGTTTTGGTGGACCTAATTCTATGACCTTTTCTCCGTTTTTTGGTCTCTTCGAGCTCTTTTAGGCTGGTTTGGTCCGAATCATTAGTCATGTTTTTTAAATTTATATTTGACTGGATAAACTCGATTCAACGCGGTGTTATAGCGTTAACAATTAATTAAAATTAATTTTGATTGTAATATAATAAATAATATATGTAAAAAAAATAGATAAATACGGCTAAAATAACAAAAAAAAAAAAAATATATATATAAAATTGAGAACACTTACTTGTTTTGCAAATTGTACCGTACTTACAATTTTACGATGAACTCCGAAGAAAAAGGAGATAAAAATAACTTTGCTAGCTGTATAAATTCGGAGAAACGTGTAATTCTTCTTTTCAATACTTGGGCGCCATAATATTATTAATATCGGAAGAAACTATGATGGAAATATACGGGTTTTTCTTCATTTAAATCTTTCAATACAAAGAAAGGACCCAAATTAATTTCAATACTAATTACTACCAAAACAAAACGTTTCCTTTACTTACAAAAGACTCTATTGCCGTAACTCGAACTTGTCTCTGCAAGTAAAGCCAATGATTTTGAGTTACTTTTTAATTATAAAGGGTTAAATTTCATCAAGGGAAAAAAATTAATTTATAACAATTATGTTAAGAGTACTTAAATCAAATCAAGGAACAAATCTTATTTAAAAGGTAATGTTAATAAAAAGAAAGAGAAATCGTGATAATTTACAAAGATTTTACTATTTACAAGCTAGACTATATACATAAATATACTAATCATCGTATTATCTTCAAATGTGAGTGAGAAATCTCCACGATGGTTCTGGAAATTCAAACCGCTCTCCTCCGATTTCACACAAAGAAACCTCTGAGAGAACTCAGGAGCAAACGTTCGGAATGAACAATTTCTCTAGAAACTCACGTTATGGTGCGTTAGCCCAGAGTTATAAAGAGTAATTCATTGAATGGATTCCGTTTATAGAATATTCAATAAATAATAATAATAATAATAATAATAATAATAATAATAATAATAATAATAATAATAATAATAATAATAATAATAATAATAATAATAATAATAATAATAATAATAATAATCTTCAGACTAAGAAAGTTAAGATTAGAATTGGTCTTAACGACGAACGCGTGTGGCAGACTACTGGTTCACCTGAAGATAATAATAATAATAAATAATCACGTGTTGTTCTTATTCTTTCTGATACATGAACGTTTACTAAACATATATCAATTCGATACATTACCACATTAAATTAAATAAAATATAAAAAGAATAAAACTAAGAACATAGCACTAACGAAAAATACATTACACAAGTAAAAAGTAATTTTACAGACCTAATAGTGAAATCGACTTCTCATTCGAGTCCCACTAAAGAATGGCCTCTGCCCCATACTCTCTCCTTTAAAAATGCCCAAACTGAGGACCGTCTCCTAGTTCCTAATCTTAAAATTAATATCTCTATTCTATTATATTTTCCTTTATACCTATTATGAAATTTATTAAATTATGAACTTTATTAACTATTTGAAAGTAAAACGGATAGATGTTGAATTACTACGCACATATGACGTCAGAGAGAGACGATATTTGATTAATATGAACTGTATTACTAATAATTACATCCTTAAAAAAAAAAAATCATTAAGAAAATGAATGTGCAAAAAAAGAAAATTAGTTGTTTTAAACCCAAAATCTAATAATAAATTAATAATTTATTGTAGCTTGATGACTCTGAAACTAGAATTACCAACCTTTTCATCTTTAGTTCAAATCTTAAATACTTATGGTGGAAAATATTTTCCACAATAGGTTTAATTTTGTACAACATAAACATACTGTTTCTAAAGCACCTACAAATGATATCAAAAGACTAAAGATGATGTTGAAAATGACCTCCGTTGTTCCCAATGCACGCGTCCAGGCGTCTTCTCATCGATTGTCGGACCCGTTCAAATATTCCAGGAGTCTGTTTGATCGTTTCAATTCCGTTCATAATCCTTAATCGTAGGTCTTCAACGGTGTCGATTGGAGAAGAGTATACTAAGGTCTTTAAATGTTCCCAAAGGTAATAATCCAAAGGATTTAGGTCTGGTGACCTTGCTGGCCACGGAACTGGGCCACCTCGACCTATCCATTGATTGGGAAAGGTCTCATTCAGGTGTTCACGAACTGCAGCACTAAAGTGTGCAGGAGCCCCATCATGCATAAACCACATGTTTTGGCGCAACTGAAGAGGTACATCATCAAACAAGGTACGGAGCTCATGTTTCAAAAAGTTTAAGTAGATTATGCCATTAAGCCTGGGAGGAAGCTCGAACATAAGTATATGATCATGTAAAATTCCTGCCCAAATGTTTACTGAAAACTGATGTTGTGAACGATTCTGTTTAATGGCATGAGGATTCTCGTCTGCCCAAATGTGTTCGTTATGAACGTTAACGATAGCTGTTCTTGTAAAGTGAGCCTCGTCGGTAAATAAAACCTTCGTTAAAAAGTTTGGGTCAATACATTTGTTCAAAAACCATTGACAAATAACAACACGAGGAGCATAGTCACGTGGCAATAGAGTATGCACCTGATGGACGTGGTACGGGTGTAACTGTTGCTCGTGTAGTAACCTCCAAATACTAGATTGGTTCGAATTAAACTGTAGTGACAATTCTCGCGTGCTCTTTTCAGGATGCTCAGAAATTTCATTAAGAACTAATTCTTCTAAACAACAGTCCTAGTAGATCGGGGTCTGCCTGCATTAGTGTGCAAATACCCTGTTTCAGACAGGCGTTGATGAATAGTGGCAAAACCTTGCGCTTGGACAAATTCGGTTGGGATATTTCTTCTTAGTACAAACGTCTTGCTGCAGAATTATTACAGCGTGCCCTCCCCCACATATTAG
>JABUQX010007936.1:32500-55000 GCA_015478945.1 Trachelipus rathkii
CAACGAATATATATATATATATATATATATATATATATATATATATATATATATATATATATATATATATATATATATATATATATATATATATATATATATATATATATTTATATATATTTATATATATATATATATATATATATATATATATATATATATATATATATATATATATATATATATATATATATATTATATATATATATATATATATATATATATATATATATATATATATATATATATATATATATTTATATATATTATCCGAGAATGTGTAAGTGTATGAATTCCGAAATAGATAGGTCTCTAAATTTTGGCCTTATATGGAGACTTCATCTCTACTAAGTTCACATTATCTAAGCATATAATATAATTTTTAATATAAAATTTCATAAAGTGAATATTTTCCAATATTTTTAAATCTATGAAGTTTCAAAGTCGATGTAGGTTTGGAAACAAGATAATATAAACTAAATAAAATTAGTGAGGAAACAGTTCTATTTTAAATTATTTTGAAAATGTAATGCGAATTTTTTTTTCAGTCTTCTGCTAAATCGCAGAATTTTTAATTTAACTATTTTTTTTTCTGATATTCTGAAGTAAGTGAAAAAATGTAGAAAACCTCTCCTGTTCTAAAATACTCAGAAAAAGGAAACCATTCCACTTTTGAAAAAGAGTTTTTCTAAGTTCTAATGTATCCTTGCAATGGATGGCGTTATATCCCTCACACAGCATGACTGATATTCTAGGTACTAGAGTTTCTTATCTCCAGTTTGTTTTGGTGTTTCTGATTTGCTTTTGGGAATTCATCAAGAATTGTTTGTGAAGGACTTTGAGGATGCTGATCCTTACTGTTATCAAAGGAAAGTTAAACAACTACAGAAAAGAAGATCAAGTACCTAGCATGTCAGCACTTCTGTTTGAAAGATGTATTTATACCTTAGAAATCACAAAGTGAAAATAGTTTTAAAAGATATATTCTGAAGAGGTAATTAGAAAATCAATTGACTTCACCTCTTAAGTTTAACACTTTGTGTTTTTCAGACATCATTAGTATCTCGGACGCTGATCTACGGTAGATAAATCTCACAAATAGACTCCAGCGAGCAACACTAATAGTGCTTCGTTTATCATTAAACTAAGGAAATCGAGAGAATATTGTACTTCTATTCGAGATAGTTGACATGGCCAAATTAGGGTTGGATTTTTTTTTATTTATGGGCGCTAGATCTATTATGATCGATCTGACACAGGCCTCTAATTGTACCTTACATATGTTAGAAAATACAGATATATTATTTTTTGTTAATATTATAGTGTTAAATAATATTGCATTTCATATTTCATTACTATCTTTATACTGATACATTGGTTATATTTTAGAAGCTGGTGTTCATGGAGGGGCAAGCCCCCCCCGGAGGGTTGCCGTTGAAAGGAAACCTGGTAGTGAAACATCTTAGGGTAAACACTTATAACCCTATCTTTTACTCCTTTTAGATCATCATTACTATACCAATCTTAAAATTTCAAACGATGCCCCTTTAGTATCTTACGTACTGGATGTCTATATTCTTGTATAAACATAGGCCATATATGGAACTTTTCAATATTCAGCTATGACTCATCGTTTTCATATTTGTGACATAATTCTTCATCTTGATTCCCGATCGTTTGGAATATATTTTATAGATTCACTTTTATAAGATGAGTTGTAATTATTTTTCTACGATTAATTTATGTTTAACACATCAGTCTGCCAATTACGTAACCAAGTTTTGAAAGTTGAAAATAATATAAACTTTATAATATTGGAAGAGACAGGAAAAGCAGAAATTCTAAGTAGACACCATCACGTTGTCGCGTGTAAAAAGATTTTTTTAAACTAAATAAACTCTAAATCTTTTTAACATAACTTAACTTGCTACTTCCAATTATTTCTTTTTTTTGCACATCGGTTACCTGAGATTTATTAGAAAACTAGCGGTTTATTAAATATTCTATCAAAGACATATCTTTTCGATTAGCCTATATCGTTTTGAAAATACTGCCATACAGCTTAAATTTATTATAAATTACATTTATTTAACAGTAGGTGATCTATTGAACTGCGAACGAAAATTGTAAATTATACAGATATATCCGAAATGGATCCGTTTACTGAAGATAAATTATTTCAACCTTAATCCTAGCCCTATCATACATTTTCTCGTATCAAATGTTATAGGGTTTCAATAATTGAGTTGTATAGACCTGGATATTTATATTATATTAGCCCGATCGCTAGCTTATAGAACAGATCGGGCGGTTCCAATTGCATGCATATATATGATTTTCATTTGATATACTATGAATATCCGTCGATGCTCTACTTCATCACTGCTCATCACGACTTCACCGCATACTCAGTGAACATTTTAATGGGAAAGCTGTTTACGCTCATAAATTGGAGGTAATCTTGTACACTCTCTTACAAGAGCCTTTTCCCTTCATTTTTACCCTTTCCCTTTTAGATCCTACTATTTTTCCTATTTTATACTCAATGACTCTTTAGGATGCAATTTGTATGAACTTCCCTCAGTCACTTTCGCAATATATAGAATCCTTCGTCGTTATTTATATTTCTCGTGCGCAATCATCTTACGCATACTAGTAATAAATTTACCTTGTCTCTAGTGACATTTCTCCTGATAGTACTTTATCAGACCTTTGTAACTAATACTTCTTCTTACTCGTACCACTATCCTTCCATAAGCCTTCATACAATATTAGCGCTGATCTAGATACACAATATTTTAACATCTAGGATACCACCATCAATAAAATAGTCTCCTGCTTGAATAACCCTGATGGTGATATAGCGCTTAACCTATTGCTCCCCTTGGGAGTTTAGGTATTTTGTTGTCTTTAATGTATACGAGGGCTTTTAGTTCTTAAATGGTGTAGTATCGTGAGACTGTATTATACACTGTTCTGTATTTATAAGAGTAAGCCAAGTCCTGTAGTATTGTAATCTGTTTAATTGTGTCATTCATCTTACCCTAGAGATAAAATCTTCAAAGAGGTTCTTTGTAAAACTCCCCTTTCAAACTATTGCGCGGCTGTTAATTGTAATAACCAAATGCTTTGTTTTTTTGGGTGAGATTTGGATGGATAGTTCCCCCTATAGTCAATCTCGTAACATCATGCACGTACTATTTCTTGAAACTCTCTTCGGTATATAAATTTTGGTAACCTTCGTCCCTTCAATCTGTCCATATCTATTTTGGGAATCTGTCATCCTTTTATAATTCATCTTGACTGTCTAGCGACAACAGTCACCTATTGGTAGGATGTGTTCATTATTCTTTTTACCTCCTACGACAGAGGAATTATAGGCAAGGTTTGGAATATTCATACTTTATTTTCCATATACCTATTACATTACTTGTTATAAGAACTCTCATTTATAGAAGTTATATATTATATTTTATCATATCGGTCAATATATCTATAGTTTGCCCAATATATGCCTCAATTTTATATAATGGGAGCTATATGATTTTTCTTCGTGTAGTTAAAATTTTTATTATATTTCGTATATAGGTTTATCGGATGATAAGGGAAAAGCCTGAATCCCACTTGTACTAAATATTTATTTTTCATATTACTTTTTTACTAATTTGTAGGATAACTTTGGAAGCAAACTCTATGAAGAAACCCTAACTGTTAATAATGGCCGTTTTTCACCTAGACAATCATAAGAGTAATATTTTCGACCGCTTCAATATATCACACCCCCTATCCTTAGCCTCCATGATATTACAAACAATGACATAACAATAAAAATAAGTTTTAATTCCTAATAGTTTATATTGAAAGTGATGATTATAAAATATATTCAAGATGTAATATATTAGATTTCTTAATTATTTTTAATTACTATTAATGAATATAACATAATTTATTAAAATTACAGTTCATATAAAAATCATAGCAAGTGTATACATAAAGAATAACGAATAGAATGATGTAAGACATAATGTATAAATTACAAGAATAGAATACAATGAGGAATATGAAGAGAATGCAAGATAAATAAGATGAATCAGAGCAGTGCTAATGAGCAATGATGTAGATACGCATGTTATAGTGGATTGTTTTCTTAATAGAGAGGACCGGCTCCTTGCGAAATACTGTATTTAACATCATTTCATAGATACATCTAATCACTATACTCGTATTGTCTTAGAAGATGCATTCATCTTCATACAGCATGCTCGACTCATCTCTACAGTCTTTGTTTCTAGGTGTCAATGGAATATTATTCAGAAATCCGCTATCTTTGGGCAATATAAACTATCTAGTAGATCACACACACTTCCTTTTTGTGTACATATCTGTCTAATCTACTGAAAGCTTCTTGACTACCGGACGCTACATTGAAAACTCACAATTGATATCGATCTAGAGTAAACTAGGCGAGGACTACTATTCCTCACGTTGACAGAATCAGATATCAAATCTATCCAGTGTCGATTCCAAGTTTGTGATGTTGCTCGAATACAAGAAGAGAATGGAGATGAGCAGGACACGCAGAGAGAGAAGCAAGAGAGCCAGAGTAAATCGCTGAGGGGAAAGAGATTTGTAAAATATTGAATATAGGAGATGTAGAAGATGACCGTTTTGACGACGAGGTACGCACCGTCAACGAGAGGGGATAAAGGACAGATGACGCAGCATGAGTAGGAGTATGAGTGTATTAAATGTATCATTGTCATTTTGAGAACGAAATGGGTATGAGATAGAATCTAGGTTTATGGCTTAGAAGCTTGCAATCGCTTGTCCTGATATGGGGTGATTTTAAAGAAAAAACTATTTAAATATTCGCTATTCTTTTTTAGTAGATATTTATCTCTTGATATAGAATTCTTGTGTATTTCGTAGATTGTTACAATTTGTAGAGGAGTTATATATTTTTGATTTTGAGAGTCTATCTATCTCATTTCACTGTTAACTTGCGATCATATAACTCAAAGGCTGGGCTGTGATCTCGCGCTCGCAGCTATACGATTCTTATAATTATTACCTCACATTCCTCACATCGAATGACTTTGCTTGAGTTCATTAGTTTGAGAGGCTATGTTTAGAAAAAACTAGAGGTTGTGTTGTGAGTAGATGCTGGACCTAGTCTGTAATTCAAGATGTGTCGAAATGTCGGTTTGTCGATGTCAATGTTGGAGTGGAAAAGCTGTATGGGTTAGGTTTGTGCGTGTTTGTTTTGTATGGTATGTCTGTGCGTTGGTGCTCCGTCTGTTCGGCGTGTCAGCGTTCGAGCTGTGTCTCTACGTGTTGTTGGTCAGTGTGTAGGCCGAGCTTGAGTTCTCAGTTGTGGTTGTTGATTGGTTGTTTGTTGTTGTGTTGTTGTGTCCAATGTTGTTGTTAGATTAGTGTCACAGGTGCTTGCTGTAGTTAATGTAAATCTGGCTTTGTACGAGCTAACGGTACTATCGTGGTTATATAATTAATTTATTGTCTCTTCATATATAAATAACGCTTGTTAGCGTAAACAAGCCCTTGTTTGTGTATCTGGGAGTTTTTCATACGCAGTTTAATCGGAAAAGAGAAAAAATGGAGGAAGGATAACACTACCGTCCACCTTTTATCCCTGTATTAATAATTCTTTTTTTTTAAATTTTACATAGCTTTCTTACGGTTACTCCAACGAAGGTCTTTTATATGTAAAGTAAATCTGTGAAACGTAACTTTATGACCCTTCTGAAAAATATCCTCTCTTAATAATAAGGAACAATTATCTTCAACCTTAAATTTATTAAGTAATTTGGACAAATGCTGCAGTTCTTTCAATACATGTATTCCGACACATTTTACTTTTCTCATATTCAACTACAGATATCAGTAGAAAACGTCTTTTCTACTAGAAAGTTTCCAGGTTTTTAAAATTTCCTCATAAGAGGTTATATCTGCCAACTCAGAGTTCATATATCAGGTATGTTATGTCCCATCGGGGTGGATGTTATATTATATTAGTTATATCATAATGCGTGTTCGATTAGGTTTGAGTTTTGTTATTAGATTTGTAACTATTCTTTTTTTTTTTGTTTTATTTTTGTTTGGTAGCAATTACTTCACATATAATCTCTTATCTATTATGTCCCTCCAGAAGATAATACTGTGTGTTTTAAAAGTAACACATCCTCCTATCAATATATCTTATATACTGATGATAGAAATATATTTTGTGGTATAATAAAAAATATCTAGTGATGTTTATTATTTAAAAATGATTGAGCGAGTAACTGTTGAATAAAGTTATCGCGGCTTATAGACCTCATTCAATTTTATTGCACAAATCGTCAAGGATTTATAATATTATTAATGTCCTGGTAAAACTCATATTGTAAGAAGCTTTTATGTCCATATAACCTTTCACGTGAATTCCGATTACAATTTATTATTATGTATCTCTATCTCACACACTCTTTCTATTGATATATAACTTAGTTAAAACATACCATAATATAATGATTTTAAACTAGCTTTTTGTTCGAAATCTATCGACCTCTTTTTAAAATGTTTTAATAACAGAGTTATTTTATTCTACACAACCTGTAGAAAGACCAAGACACTCAGCTACGCTTACAGCGTAGATGCACATACTTCTCTACATCACTCGATCTACATTTACTACTAGATTGGATACCCTGAATCACTTGAGTGGATAAGACAACGGTTGTTCATCCGTCTCTCTCGTATAATAAAAGGTGACGTAGGTCAACTGTTACAGTTCTATAAATCAAATAGATTCAAAAAGATCACAATGAAAAGCGAATAGGAAAGTAGACAGAGGCTGAGAATGGAGCAAGGAGAGTTGAATTTTGATTTACTCTAGTGTGATTATTTTATTGAATTATGCTAGGTAAACAGTGAGTATCTCTATATATCTCATCGTGCTATGTTATTTCACAGTGTTGATTTTGTTAAGTGCTGAAGTAATATTTTCGAATATATGGATGTTAGGAGTAAATTAAAAATTATGAGAGTCGATGTATCAAAATTAGTTCTCTATCTTAGTTCTCACAGCGTCAAGTAATATTAATTAATTTATGGTTTTAAATTAATAATATAAACTCATGTTTGTAAAAGATATTTTAGCAATAATACTCTGTTTTTTTGGTTTTAGCTAATCTTAAATTTTTGATTATGTATCTCATACTTAATTGCTGATTTGAGTATTGTTTGGCGTTTGTTGTTGTGCTTTTGAGTCTGAGTTCTTTCGTGATGGTGTTGTTGTTGTATTGCTTGCTGTCTAAGACGAAATAAGTATAGCATTGCCTTTTTTGAAACTGATAGGTTGTTTCGAACGCTTCGATATCGCTATCTCAAGATTTTTCTTTCTGATTTTGTTTGTAAAGAAAAAGAAATCAAAGTGACCCTACCATATAAGGGTTGTTTATAACATACGAACTACCGCGTACAGTAAAGACTATTGTTATATCGTGTGATGCGTGGGGTTACAATGACATGTCGGGGTTTCTTCCGATCTCTGTCCTCCTACGAAATGGTCCTCTCCTTTAACAGACCTTCGTACATACGACCCGGGACGATGTGTATTTACACTCTCTTATGAGCGGGAAGAGGGAGATACTTCGTCCCCCTTTAACCCCTCTGTCCCTGTTTTCCAATTCGGAGATCGTAAGCATTATCCTTGGCTCCGTAAATCAAACGCATCCGGCTATTGAAAGAAATCCAGCTGTCATATATATTATCGCAGCGTGAGCTATTATGAGATAAGAGAAAAATGCACTGAGTTCGATTTTCATTCTGGTCAATTTCTTCTTATGAAATCAGAGGTGGATCAGGTTCGAGGATATAGTTATGTGGGCTCTTAACAATTGCTCTATGCTGAGATATGTTTAACAAGCAGACTACTGGCAGGTCTTTCAAGGTGCTATATTCGTATCTAAGCGCCACCTAGTTGGGAACCAATGGATGCCTGTTCATCTTTGAGTTGTAAAAGGTTTTTCACTCATGATTAATCAGATTAAGATTTTAATAAATATACATTCTGTAAAATGTGCTCTTTATGTTATTGTAATAATGAAAACTTTTTTTTTAAGTTTTTACCTAGTCTCATTCTTCAAGATAAGTATTGAAATTACTAACATACTCGAGGACCTTAATTCATAATAGCTCATGTGGGTTAAATCTACGATATTTTCCGAACTACTGGTTTCCGTATAAATGCAGTATACAGAAATGCATTAATAATCAGCCTAGATACGTTTACTTCTCTCTGGCGTGAGCGAGTGAGTGCTGTTGAACCGAAATATGCAGAAAATGGGTTTAGTGCTGTAGGTTGTATTTATGCTTACATCGGATAGTAGTTAGGATTAGACTTGCTCAATTTATACAGATTCCTATGTCCGATGAAATTATTCCTGAAATCAAAAATGTTTATTTATTTTCCTGTAGATGCTATAGTTTTTAGTTTTCTATTTACATGCCTGGCCTCTTCGGGATGCTGGCCCTATATATATATATATATACTATATATATATTATATATATATATAATATATATATATTATATATATATATTTATTATATATATATATATATATATAATATAATATTATCCAGTGGCGTCCTGGAAGAATACATTGGGTAGGCAGAGTTGTATATATATAATAGTATATATATATATATATATTATAATATATATATATATATTATATTATATTATATATATATATATATATAATATATATATATATATACTATATATAATATATTATATATATATATATATATTAATATATAACTACCATAAAATTATATATATATACTCTTCCTAACTTTTTTATTTTTTATATATATATATATATATATATATTATATATATTAATATATAATCTTATATATATAATATATATATATTTATATATCCTTTTTTTAGGCGAATCACTTCGACTTCAATGAGGCGCGTCCGCCGGTCTTTTCTGCCTCTCAAGAGTGCTTTATTATGATAGTGTATGAAACAAGACAAAATGGAAGTGATCTTAGTCTGGGTATTCTATATGCACTAAGACAACGTTTAAGCAATAATGGATACGACACATATAAAACTAACAAATAGAAATGGCACGAATTCCTATCTAAATGACCAGCGAGTGTGAGGTTCGAGATTGATACCGCCTGCATCGTGGGGTAGGGGTGTCAAAAAAAGACTGAATCAGGGAGTTTAGCTGGCATGTCCTTCTGGGCACTCCCGCCAAGCTTCGCTCTTTGTTTTGGCGTTCTCTTTCTTGGAGAAGAAAAGAGGCGCGACACAGACTTTAGTTTAAATAAATAGATACGGTATACAAGTGGAGGCTTCACCCAGAGATTTGAAACTGTGTTGGGCGGCCAAATTAGCCCAGTAATTGCTCCCCTCCATTGACAATCACTGCTTTGTCTTCGACGTGATTCACGTGACAATTGGCGGGCCCCTTCTCTCGTGGTTCCCGCTTGGAAAAAGGATTGTCCGGACTCAGTAATCGAGGTGATGCTTGATTTCTGTATCCCCGACATCCTTTCTCACACCTGCCTTCTGATGTAATAAAAACATAATGGAGGAAAGAGGAAGGAAAGGAGTTGAAACACTAATTTGGGGTTTTGGTGGTTGGTTTTTTCTCAGGTACCTTCGTTCGCTCTTGGTTTCTCATGTATTTTTTTTTCAATCTTCTCCCTTTCTTAATCGTTCACGTTCGGTCTCGTCTTCGAACTTACTTTCAAATGTCACACCACAGAGGTGGAAACTAATGTCTTCCACCGTTTGATGCTTGCAATGGAACTATCCGTGTAAGAGGTTTCTTATTAACTTGGTTTTCAAATGCAGTTAAGATCCACTTATTTCACACCTGCGAATCTTCCCTTGAATGGTAGAGTTCTGTTCCATTTCTGCTTTCCCTCCTTGTTTATCATCAAATTCTAATTTTGGTTACTCCATTCGAGAATTGTTGCAATGGTAACCAAGTTTGTATGTTTAGGGTACAGAGTTGTTGTTGTTGTTTGGCCGACCAGATGGCGCCTGGGTTCTTATGGCGATAGCCGATGGAGAAAATTTGGTTGGGTTTTGAAGGAGTTTGTCTTTTAAATAGAGAGAGTGTTGCCTTCTGATGGGCATCTCCTTTTTTTTTTTTTTTTTTTTTTTTTTTGTAGATGCTTTTTATTTTTTAATTTTTTTTTTTTTTTTTTTTTTTTTTAAATGAAAGATTTTTGTCTACAAGAGTAAGATGTTTGAAAAAAGAAAGAAAGTAATCTTAAGCTCCCGCATGCGAAATCAACTCGTTAGATATTATAAATTTATCTGTTTTCGTGCCATAAATTGTACATCAAGTGCATTTGGATAAGATTTATAGCGTTGTCCCTACAGGGCTACTGTCGCTTTGACAACAGGGTTCAAATAAATTCCTTTATCATCTATTATATATAAAAGAATTATTTTCCTAAAATATAAGATCTTTATACCTGTAATTGATTTATGAAATGAATATTAAAAAATTGTTTGTTTTCCCTCTATATAAAGTCATATATTTTTATGAAACTTAGTAAGCCATTCTAATTCCGATTTCTATTCGTTCGTGGGATTGTACCCAAAAGGTCTCTTTCCCGAACTTTAAAATTTTGAAAAAGTCATTAAAATAGAATACATATTTTTCATTTAAACATACTGATCACCGAAGAAATTTTTTAATTTTTAATAAGATTGTAATCATTCAATAGGATAATAGTTATTTTTGGATGACTAAACATTGATGGGAAAAAAAATATTTAATTTTTTTCTATGTTGTTGTAAGATAAAAAAAAGATTTTGAAATTCTTGGAAACGTGGTAATTCGGCTTCTCCTTATCATGAATCAGAGCCGCCCCCCCCCGACTTCACCTTCACCTTTGCTTCCATTTTTTTTTTTTTATTTATTTTTTTTTTTTTTTTTTTTTTTTTTTTTTTTTTTTTTTTTTTTTTTTTTGAAAATATTCTGTTGGCTTTACACATCATTAGCGTATATATCTCTGTCTTACTTTCTCTCCTTTTTTTCTTTCTTCTTCATCTCGGTCGCTGAGGCCCACAGGCAGCCTAATTCGAAAGTTTGCCGCGACCATCTCGCCAATAATATAAAGCCAACTTTTAAACAGACATTATTTTTGGCATATTCTGTTTTATATATTTATCAAACAACTTTAAGAATCATTAATTGAATTTATTCGCCAAAAAATTAACCATTTTTTATTCTTTTTAAGCTTATTTAAATTTTGACTTGTAAGAACTATGGATATGTGGTAGTTCCCATATTTATTTAATCTAGCGATCGATGGCAAACTCAACGGTTTGCGTCAATTGGCTGTTTGAAAATTTTTAGCTTAGAAATCTTTTCATGAAAGTATCCTATAATAGTTATCATATATAAATAAATTGTATATTTTCAAAATAGCACCGAGATATTAGAAATATATAGATAAAGCACCTTAAACCAATTTTGGAAACCTTTAATTTACACATTTTGCCGTTTTTTTGGCTTTATTTTTTGAACTAATTTTAATTTTGGGGTTTATATTGATTTTTTTTAATCCTATTATAGTTGTTATTTAAATTCAAGATGGCGCATGCTATGGCATTTAACAGGTTTTAGTTTGTCCTTTTCACAGTACCATTTTTCCTTACAATAGGAATCACAGTTTTTCACTTTATTGTCCCAATTTTTCGACTTTGCATATTGTCCAACCCATATCGTTTTTAGTTTCATTATTTTATTTTTATTTTTTTTTATTATTATTTTTATTTTTATTATTATTATTATTATTATTATTATATTATTATTATTATTATTATTATTTTTTTAATTATTAAATTATTATTATAAATTATTATTATTATTATTATATTATTATATTTCTTTAGTAGTATAGTAGATAGTAAGTGGTTTCCTGTAGTAGTAATAATTCTTAACTACTATTTTTGATTTCTTAATTTTAAATTGTTTTTAAATTTTATTACCTTATATATTATTTATGCACTTTATGAATGGTTACTTGACTTTATGAATTTTTAAAAGTAGGATTTTTCTCACTACTTAGATGGGGGGGAAAAGGGTTGGAGATTCTTTTTTGGATTAGCAGGCCGCTTTGTTTTCTTTTTCCTGCGTGACCGCCTAAATTTTTCAGGATGGTGGCGATGAGGTGGTGTTGCCGCCACATGTTCTTTATTTTTTTTTCTAATTTGTGTTTCTGTACAAAGTGTCGCCCAGATAGGCGAGTGTGTGTATACTTCCAGGATAGACGTCTTGTGGAGGTTTTTCGTATCACGTTGGGAGGATAGACCTTCTTAGAAAAGAATTACTTTCACTAAATTGGTTTTCTTTGTAAGAATTTGTGTGGTTTTTTTCACCCATAGTTTACTTTATTCCGAGAGAGGTCTGATGGGGAGTTTCGTTGCCACCCCGCCATTTTACTTGGAAGCCGTCAGTCTAACGCTCCTTTGATCCACATTCTCGATGGGAAGTAGGTTCTTTTTGATTGTTTTTCAGACAATTCTTTGATAGGTGTTTTTTGATTGGCGTTTTTTGACAATAGCTGGCAAATAACTGAAATCCGGGAGCATCGGTGCTATTAATTTTAATTTTTCTCTTCCACTTTTTATTTTATGAAGTTTGAAGATATTTTTCACCGCTCTTATCCACATTTGCATCATTTTCAAGAAAAATGTTTTGGGACAAGTCTGATTGAATGCACAAACTGGCTTTTTCCGGTTAGGGCCGCGGAGAAGTGGCGGATTTCAAACTCAGCCTCTGGCCAGATTGGCCTGCGTCACCATTGCGAGGGCGAGAAACCGTTGGGGATGGAGATCTTCACCTTTCCTGTTTTTTGAAGGGGTTTCGCCTTCGTTTCTAAGGTTATTCTTTTTTGTTGACAACATTTCTTGCCGTTTTCTTGCTGGGTTTGGCTGTCGTTTTGGTCCTGTTAGGCGTTGGTTTTAGCCTAAGTTCGGAGCTTGGTTTTGAAACTCTCAAATTTCCGAAATAGCAACGGTTTATTTTCGATTTCGAAGTAATAACGACTTTCTTTTCTTATTTTAAAATGAGATTAATAAGAAGCTTAATTCTTCGTTATTATTAATTTTGACTCCATTAATATTTAATTTGACCACATATCACTATTTTAGCACTGAAATAACGAGAAAGTACCGTTTTTTTTCGATTAATTTGAGATTTTCGCAATTTAGGCACTATCTGACTCTAAGTAGGGGGTTTTGCCCCCTGTCGCTCCTGGGGTTACCACAGATGTCTAGGCCGAATTAATTAATAGGTACTTTCAACGTAGTGCTTTTATTATGATAGTGATATGACAAGGACAAATATGGAAGTGATCAATTAGGTAAATGAGGTAAGTCTTGCGCCCGTTGCCTTGTGACATATAAACTAACAATAGATAATGGCAATCGAATTCCTAATACTAAATAGACCACCCGCCGAGTGTGAAAAAGGTCGAGATTGATAACCGCCCCTTCGTCCGGGGGGGGCTGTCAAAAAGCTGCTCAGGAGTTTAGCTTGGCATTGTCCCTTATGGCACTTCCCCCAGGCTTCGCTCTTCCTGCTTTTCGCGCCGTCTCTTACTCCTTTGGGGACAAAGAGGCGCGAAAGACTTAGTTTTAAATAATAGATACGGTAATACAAGTATGGAGGCTTCACCAGAGATTTGATGGTGTATGCATGAGACCGGCAAATGGCTGCTTACCTGCTAATGACAATGCATGCTTTGTCTTACAAAGATTCCCTATCAATTTTTTCACCTTATTTATATATATATTATATAATATATATAATCTATATAATATATATATATATATATATTATATATATATATATATATATATTATATAATATATATATATATATTTTTGTATATCTTTATATATATATAGCTACGAAAATTATTTTTAATAATTATAATACGTACCTATTTATTTGTAATGAAAGCTTGTTTACATTAATATTTACCCAAATACTGAATTTTAAATCACATTCAAATTGAGTAATTTCTTAGGCCTATCTTTTTTTTAAGCTGTGGTTTTATAGATTAGTTTTTTGCGTTTTTTCTTTAATATAAAATCTACACTTACTTCTTTATCGCATTTTTATTATTTAAAATTAAACTGGCTATTCAGAATGTAGTTCCTTAAACCAGTAGAATTTCATGACAAAATCCGGGAAAGGGAACAGGAAGTCTAAACACCAACTCTGACTGAGAAGGCAGGACACTGACCCTACTTTCGAATTATAAAGGTATATATAGTAAAACAATTTTGAATATCATATTAAGAGTGAGCTTATTATAAGTTGGGAAGAATTTGACTCCTCATACCTTCCTGTGTACACTCGCATACAAATGATCATAATATAGTAAATGTCATATAATAAAAGCTCCAATTAAAGAGATCTATTGTAACAAGTTTCTTAATGAAGAAATAATAACAGATCCAGGCCTCATTAGCCATTGAA
Source organism: Trachelipus rathkii (assembly GCA_015478945.1). NCBI lineage: Eukaryota > Metazoa > Arthropoda > Malacostraca > Isopoda > Trachelipodidae > Trachelipus > Trachelipus rathkii. The sequence continues at coordinate 47,040 of JABUQX010007936.1, forward strand.
CCTATTAAAAAGAAACTATCCTTTTTGTTGGTGATCCGAATACAGTGATGATAATAAAGTATAAAAAGAAGAGGCTTCTTTCCAGCACTCCTTTAATAGCAGTATGAGCCTGGGTGATTTAAATTAATGTATAATAATTAAATCATTCTCATTATATATATAATATATATATATATAATATATATATATATTATATATAATATATATATTATATATATATTATGATATATATATAATATATATATTATATATATATTATAATATAATTAATAATTGTATCTGTATAATAAAGATCAGCTTTTCATACTATATATTATATATATATATAATAATATATATATATAAATAATATATATATTATTAAATATATATAGTATATAATAATATTATAATATATATATATATATATATATAATATATATTATATATTAGTAGTATAATAATATATATATACGCCTATATTTTGATTTAGGAGTGTGGGAGAAAAGGATATATCGACGTGAAAAACCCCAACCTTCTCCTCTAATAGAATTAAGACGAGAAACGAAATGTAAAACAAGGATTCATGCTGCAAAACTCATCCATAATATAAGAATTAATATATATATATAATATATAATATATAGAATATATATATAATAATATATATAATATATTATATATATAGATAATAATATATATATATATATATATATATATATATATATATATATATATAAAGGTATAATATATATATATAATATATATAAATATAATATATAATATATATATATATAATTATATATATATTATATATATAATATATATATATATATATATATTAATATAATATATATATATATATATAATGATGGCTTCTCTGGATAAGCCGTCATATGTATCTTAAAAACTATTAAGCTACAGTAAAACGGAATAGATTGCTGGAATCCTGGCAATTGTTGCCTAAACTGAAAAAAAAAAAAAAGAAAAAAGAAAAAAAAAAAAATAATATCTCAAAACCTACAATAGCTACAGCGAAAAGGAAAACATTTTGGAATCCTGGTAAAATTCACATTAAAAAAAGGTAAAAATAAAAATAAAAAAAAAAATATTGTTAATATATAAGTAATTGAAAGCCTAGTAGAGACCTTATTGGTTTATCGTTAAATAAATAGATCTTCTATTAAATTTGCTAACGACACTAGGGGCTCGACCGACGGGAACATAGGGGACGTTTTCCCATACCCGTAGGAGGCGGCAAGACCCCCGCGACACCAAATTACCAAAGAGCGGGGGTTCCGGAAGACCCTCCCCGCGAGGGGGGAATAGTCCAACCCCGTAGTTCGTTCCCCGGCAAGGCCGAGAGACCCCAGGTCCGCCATCCGGTGCACGCTATACCCTTGGGTATTTCTTAGTTAAAAAAAAAAAAAAAATTAATAGAAAGTCTATTATTTTAACGAGTAACCAAAAAGTCTCTAAATAGGCTCTTCAATCATATTACTATAATTATTAAACAATAATTTTTTTTTTTTTAATTTGTTTTTACATTTTTTATTCGTGAAATTTTACCAGTGTTTAAAATGTATTCCATTTTGCTGTAGCTATTGTAAGTTTGAGATATAATTTTTTTTTTTTTTTTTTTTTTCAGTTTCAGGGCCTACTTTGGACCAGGCAGCAATGTATTCCGTCTTACTGTAGCATTAATAGTTTTAAGGATACATATGACGGCTATAACAGACGTGACCTATATATATATATAATATATTATATATATATATTATAATATTATATATATATATATATAATATAAATATATCTATTATATATATATATATATATATTATATATTATTATATATAATAATATATATATAGTATATAATATAATATATATATATATAATTAATAATAATAAATAAGAATAGGAATAGAATGTATGCAAAGGCTTTCTTTTTTTATGGCGTGCAATAGAGCTGGAGCGTTGATTACTTGGCTTTGGAAACAGCCCCACAAACGCGAATTTCATATGTTCCATTCATATATTCAAAACTAAGTAAATTGTAGCTGTTCCTGACCACCTCTCGTTTTCTGGGGGATACGGCGTTCAGAACACCATGCATGCAAAAACACGCAAGCACCACACACAGTCCCGCACTTTCACTTAACACCACAATGCTCACCACACAAAGTTTGACTCCTAATGCATAAATAAGAGAATTTCACGTACCACGGTGCCGTGTAGATGCTTTACACTATATGTAGTATAAATATATATATATATATATATATATAATATATATTATATATATATATATATATATATACCTATATATAATATATATATTCAAATATATATATTATATATATATATATATATATTAAATAATATATATATATATTAATATATAATATATAATATATATTAATATATATATATATCATCTACCGTCGGCAAAATTGGCATATTTTTTCTCAATCGTCATCGTCATCGTCAATTTCTTCCGATATTTTGCCGATTAATTGACAAAGCATACCACAAGAAAACACTAGGAGAAAGATTATGTTCGCATCACAATTTAAAAGCCCTTAAATTTAAAGAATACGAAATGAAGGTCTGTTCTAGTGATGGACCGGATGTCAAAAATTGACTGTTTGCGGATGCGGATCCGTAACATCCGCAATGCAAGGAGCGGATGCGGATGCGGATTCTGAAGAATTGAGGACTGCTGATGCGGATCTTAAAGTAGATGGGGATGCGGATGCGGATGTTTACTCTTTGAAGTGTTGAATTAAAATATAATATATATAATATATATATTATATATTATATATATATATACGCCTTAAGCCCTTACTATATGCATAATATATATTATAAGCATCGATTCATCAACACTTGAGTAGTACACCTACTTCATTCACCTTCTATTAATTTAGATACATAGATATTGACGGGTATATCATTCTACACAACGCCCAATCATAGAGCTTATTATACCTGTATATATATATAGTGTACGTCCTGAACGATGACGACAAACAAACCGTAGCCTGAGATTACGCTATAAATCACTATATTATAGATTATACCATATGTATAATTTTCTACTATATCCAGACTATAATATATATAGTATATGAATATTTAATACTATATATAATATATATAATATATATCATATATACTATAATATATATATTATATAATATAGTATTATATAATATAGATAAATATATATATTATGAAATCGAAATTCAAAAATTACAATTATTCCCATTAACTCCCATGATAAAGATGCCAATAAATATTTATTTTATGCATTAATCAAATGTAGAAAACAACCTCAACATCCTCAGTTTTTCAAAAGGGATGCGTCGAGAACATCGCGTGCAGGATGCGATTTGCCCACTACGTGTGACGCGTTGTTACTCGAGTAATCCACGATATACCTTATGCGGTGACTGCCGTGCATGTCAATGTACCGAATACCTAGTCTGTACCAGATGTTTTGCCTCAACGCACTATATTAAATAATTCTTTTTTAAAACAATGCTTTGAAGATACAAACGGTTATATTAAAAACACATTAAGAATTTGGGCGCTGAACTTATATAAGTAGCTGACGGTTAGTATATCGCATTAATATTTAAATAAATCATTATTAATTAATCAAGAGAAGTTATTATATTATATTTTTATTTATTAATTCATTATTAATATTATTATTATTTATTATTATTAATTATTATATTATTATTATTATTATTATTATATATTATTATTATATATTTATTTTTATTATCACCCAAATAGTGACCCCAAGACTGGAGGTAAGGTGTGTAACATGCACCGGGAACAGAAAAAGTATGAAGAAATATCACGCAAGTCGAAAAGAAAGCCCAGCCTTACCTTTCAGTGAACTCGCGCAGTCAGAAAAATCCACCCTAGAAGCTTCAGGGACGTTGACGACCCTCCTATGGCATCATCTCGTCAATGTGGGGTTCACCCTTGGCCCAGCTGGCCACAACATACTCCCTCACAAACCCCGCCATCACTCCTGTTAGGCACCTTTTTTCTCGCCTCTGCCAAACTCGATTTCTCTAACCTCCAGCATTCCTTCACTGACTCAATACTTTTTTCGGTCTTCTCCCAGACCGTCGATTCGTCAGCACCACTCGCCACGTATAATCCGCCTTAACCAATCCGACTATCAGCCATCCTTTCCCAATGACCTAACCATATCAATCACCCAGGCGATCGTACTTTTTCGTACAGAATTCATCTCGATTTACACTTCTTCACACCACGCAACTCTCTTATACGTTTATTCCTCATTTATTATTCTTTTCTTTTAATGACACCCCTAAGATTGTCCCATCTGAACACATTACTTTGTCTTATCTCTTATCAGACCATGTCCTCACTACTTACATTAAACACAGGTAACAAAGTAACCCTCATGTGAGACCCTTGCGCACTCAAGACTTCGATACATCCACCAACAATTTAATTGCACCGGCCACCTTCCTGCCATTCACAACTTTCTCTACTATACTCTGCATCATCCTTTTCCCTTTCATCCAACATTATATCTAAATATTAAACATCGAACTTGTTCACTGCTTATTCATCTAAATACCGTCACACGAGGGACTATCCTCACTCACAAACCATAACCTATCTACGTTTACTTTCAACCCATCCTTTACACACCCTGCCCAAATCCCTCTATCAATAAATCCTGAGCTCTCTTTTCAGATTCGCACACAAAACCAAAAACCATCCGCATATAATATGCAAAGGAACCCCCACTCTCTCATACCCAAACATTCTAACACAGCCCTGTGCACCCCCCTTAATTCTTTCAACCCATCTCCATATACAATTGATACCAAGGAGACATAACACAATCCAGCCTCACTATTAATATATAAACCAATCACTTTCGACTTCATTATTCTTACACACGCTTTCACTATGCATACGTACTTTTGATTCCATCAAAGCTTACTCCCGACACCACTTATTCACCTACACCTACCGTCTCATTGATCAAAGCTACACCTAATTATCATCATAACCAGTCGATTTGCGCAAATCCATAACACCAAAGACACTCTCTTTTCCTCACCTCATCTTTTTGTCAATCACTTCTTTTCCGCTCACATCCATCCGAATTCTTCATTAAAAATATACGTGCGCTATACATCTCTCTCAGAAAGTACGTCGCTCTCTTGTCTCACCAATATACTCAATAGTTTTTAATACCCTTAAATACCAATTACAGTCATCTATACTCTCAATTTATATATTACGGCTTCGTTATGAATCGTCAGATCAAGGTACTCTGCCATTTATGACCTAATTTAAATCTCAGCGGAATTCCAATTCAGAATTTACCATAAGTGTGAGTTTATCGACATATGTAACCTCTCCTTCTAAGGTCTGGGACCTCAAATGTTCATTCCAGCCATCTAATCCACTTATCAACTACTATAATAACGCTTAACTAGTTATTAAAACTCCTTAATTGACAGATGTTATCACCGTTAGCTCCACTCGACCTTTATGCATTTAATGAGTCTCAATTTTTCTACTCTCGAATTTTTTTCTATAAACAAATCCATTACTATTCTCCCCATCACTAATATATCTACCTTATAACAAATATTATGAGTACAAATGATTTTCTGAAGTTTCTTTGTGTACGACGGATTCATATCGAGTCCTGAATATATCATGCTGTTACCTCTCGATCACTGTAATAATTCCTATTATGTTGTACAGGATTACCAGTCTTTTTTAACAACACACTCTCGTTATTTAAATAACAACGCATCGTTTTAGAATGAGTGTGAGTTCTCCTTTTGCGAGACTGTTTTACCTCAAGCTTCTGCAGCTAATTAAATCTTCACGTAATTGCAGAAGGTCACCTCTCTCAGAGCCAATTCCTCCTACCTTTTTGTAACCATTAAAGACTCTAGCACTCCATCTCTGTATCCTTTCCTTCACGTATATCAGTGGATAAAGTATCTTTCATGTTCGACAGCTGCGAAAATCCTTTATTGGCAGCATTCTGCTCCATTTTTTTAGCATATTGGTTGGCTGAGGTGCTGCCACAGGGACTACTACCTGTGTTCATGACGACATTTCCACTTTCTACCAATCCTTTTTCTTCTAGTAAATTGACGGGACTCATTCCCATTTCTTTATATACACCAAATCTTCACATTCGTTCCTATTATACCAATCGTTTCACATTAATATATTCTCACTATATAACAACCCCTCACTATTCACAATAAAAAACTTTAACTTCTATAATTACGCTTTTAAAACACTATTTATTCATAATACTAAACCCTCCCATATTACATGAGGAAGCATTCTTGACCACTCTTTAAGCGCAACTTGTCTTATAGCTCGACATCCTTATAGACAGCGCTTTTTTTTCTAACTTGTAATTCCTCCTTTAGATGTAATCGTGCTTAAGTATAGAAATTATGTCCACCTATGGTAACCGTAAGTTATTTGACTCACTTACTGTGTTTTACTTTAAGATAAAGTTTACTTTTGCTAATCTGTTATTTCTACAATCTTATTTTCTTTCTTCGTCTCTCACTGAGATAAAATTTTAGTTATATACGCAAATTTATTATACTCTTATGGTTTTTTTTTAACATCTCGAGACACCCCTTTTCCCTGTAATTCATTTATGTATTATCTAAATAGACAGAGATAGCAACTCTGGGCATGTAGCGTTTCTAAATTAATTATCAAGTCTTTTGTAAATGAATTGAAATATAGTTTCAAAACTATTATTTATCATTCTTGCCATAGCCGTATCTTGTAGCCCGATTTTTGACTTTAGTCAGAAAATATGTGAGGCTTTACCATCTTTTCGTATGCCTTTTTTATTTATTAGCTTTAGAATTGTATATTCCCCTAATTAGTATTCTATCTACCCTGTAGAATTGTGAAAAATCAGGTTTCTCAATTTTTACACAACATCGTTTTTATTTCAACATTCTTGTAATCAAATTAGTTGGTCTCATGTGTGAGGGCTTACTGTTTTTTGAGTATTTTCCCCTTTTTATATAATAACTAACATTACTTTCCCAGTGTCATAGATAATACTGGATCAAATACATCCATAAGACATATCTTATATTCTTTTATTAGAAACCTCTATAATCATATGTATAGTGTATCTTTAGATACATCTACACACGCTTTCTTTTTTTAATCTTTTATAACCGTCATATAATCTATGCATTTCACCTTCTCTTTATTAGTATTCACATCACTACCGACAAAGTGTACTAAATTTTTCTGTACTTTTATGAAAATCAAATTACTGTCGATTACCACGTTAGTTGTCGATTAGTAGGCACAGTCAATGCATCACATATGTATCACATTTCTTATTAATGCCTCACGTACATTAGAAGCTTACATTTGAGGCAAAATCAGCGTAACCAACTTTTTCACACAATGAAAACTACTTTTATATAATGTCCGTTTTAAAAATACGTTCATAAAGATGATTAGAATTATGGTAATTTTAATCTAGTTTCATTTTATTGTTATTCAACGTTAAATCCTCATACATTGGCCCTTTGAATTTTTGGTGTTACTTGCGGTGTTTAAAACTAAAGAATACCAAGGGGTGAGCCGACTGGCCTCATGAGTCGAGGGATCTCTGTGGAACTTCCCTCAGGGAACGATCGAGTTAGGCTAGACCTATGTTTCCCACCTCATACGCGTGTAAGGTGTGTTCTCCGGAACTCCGCTCTTTTCTTATGGTATTGCCACTTGCGTGTCTAACGATGTGTGATTTCCTCCATGCCGCTACTCCATACTCGGAGTGTATTTGGGAAAACGTTTCCCCCTTTATTATTATTGTTACCCCTGTCGTGGTCGTTCATTGATAGCTCCCTATGTAGCTCTTTATTATTACTATTATTATATTAATATATAAT
>JABUQX010007936.1:57500-68989 GCA_015478945.1 Trachelipus rathkii
TTATACAGTATTAATTTTAGTTTTTTAAATAAAGGGCTATATAAGCCCTCATTAATAACACTTTATATTCTAATATATTTTCAAAATTTTATTAAAGTTGCGAGTGGATTATCTACGTGTGCTACAAATGGTGGCGGGCTCTAGCCGACAGGCTTGAAGAGGAGGGGGATCAGTTTGTGTGCCCAATAACTCCCGTTACGACAGTCGGCGGTGTTAGAACCCCGGCGACATCCAATACAACAAGCATTATAGTGGCCGGTGGGTTATGGAGACCTTCCCTGAAGGGGGATGAATATCCCTATCATCTCACCATGTGGCTCCCCGGGAACCGGCTTGTAGCTGAGACCCGCCATCAACTCGTTCATCTCTGCCCGATTTACACTTGGGTAACAATCTTTAGCTGAAGAAAAAGAAAAATATTAAGGGAAATAAGGAGCAAAAGCAATCAAATCACATTTATATATACTCAATTTACTGTCTGCGTGTCTGACAATGGTTCTTCGAGTATACAACTTTCTCGTGACTTTGTCGCCTCTCCAACTTTCCTTCTTGCCAAAGTTACGGTGCACTATAATAGAAAGGAATCTTCCTTTTTAACAAGCCAGTGTCTCTTGGAATCTGATTTAACTTTTAATTTTTTACCCACTCTCTCACGTACCTCGAATGCTGTTGTATCTTATATCGCGCTTTAGATGTTCCTGGAATATATACTCTCGTAAGATGTTGAAACTCAGTCATATATTCAGCTTATTGTGCGTGTTATTAGGCGTACATTACCTCATTCATAATTTTCTATCATACTTTCCAACACATTCATCTGTAATAGTACTAGTGTGCCTAAGTTAGACATCTTATCATATATCTTTACAAAAAAGCAATCTCTAAGTAAAGTTTCACTATTTCTTAAGTGTACAGAACTTAGGCGAGTGAAGAGACTCTTTCTTGGAAAACCTCTCTTCGACAGAAAACACTCAGCGATACAACCCCGTTCTACGATCTGGAGTAGACAATAAGTACGTATTACATTCTCATGCTTATTATGATTCTTTCAAACGTCTACTTCATAAATACTCGTATATCAGTTCTTGAGTTACACTCTCATAATCTAGTCTTGTGTTCCTCACACCTCCCCCCAAGTTTATTTTTGAATTAAAATTCTCCTGCACCATACCTCACGAAAAAAATTATTGTAATCTAACTACACTTTTACTTAAATTTTGTAACTTTAACACACTGACGACGGGAAAATTCGCTAAGAAAAAGATTAACAATTGGAAAATGATAAGTAAGAAAATAATATTGATTAAAAAAAAAAAAAAAAAAAAAAAAAAACCTCTAGGGCCAGATTCATAACAGCAATTACATTTCGGACATTTGAACATGAATTAGTCTTTCTTCTATAATTGAAAACTTTTTTTACACTTATTTTATGTACATTTTTCATACACAAATAAATTAGTATTAATATCTATATTTTAAAATATGTCCTTTATTCGTAATACTTTCGATACTCTCATTGATCCATTTTAAACTAGCATACATGCATTTTAAGAAAAATAAGTTTAAATGGAAACGACAAATATACTCGTTAACAACTTCCGAAACAAGGATTCTATATGGTCTATTATATATATCATCTACTTATAAATAGATTTAACAGATAAAGTGTTTCTATTTTCTTTTTACGTAATGAAATTTTTATGAAAAATATTTCGCAAATAAAGTTATATAATTAGATTTAAAAAATAAGTGTTTCTATTATCTTTTTACGTTATAAAATTCTTGTTTCACAAATAAATTTTAAAGAAATAAATACAACATTTAAATATTTCAGATATCTTTTTTATTTTATGAAATTTTTATAAACAATATTTCAAAAATTAATTCATAAATAGATTTAAGAAATGAGTGTGTCTATTATCTTTTTACAGTATGAAATCCTTAGGTTGCAATTATAATTGTATATATATATATATATATATATATATATATATATTAGTTATTATTTGAATTAGTGTTTTCACCTTCTGGACTTTAATAATAATTAAAGTACTAACTATTTATATTATATGTTCTCATTTGTAATATAAATTTATATATAGTTAAATTCAAAGCAAAAATGAATATAATTATTATACTATGTTTATATTAATTATATATACTTATATATACTTAAATTTATATAAAACTTAGTTATAGTACTCATTCCTTACTAAGTGAGTTATCTATATATAACTATATATATATATATTGGGCCATATATAAATAACAGCTCAAGCATATTCATAATTTCTAGTATAGTATATATATTAGTGGTAGTCACAGAGCCGTGCACTCTTATCAGTTATCGATAAGTGAAAGAATTGTATGACTCTAATGAGATAGATACTGTTGTATTAATCATAACACATGCTCCAAAGTCTGAAGCAATCTCTGCATCCTATGAGAAACTCATCGTATTTCTCGTTCTCACCAAAAGAAACCTGCTTTTCACACATTCTTTTAGGGTTTTCATATGTGATGCATTCGTAAATAAGTTTAGTTGTTTAGTGCCATCTCCACCTTATAAATCAATGGTAAGGGTGCGGCTAAGGCTTGGGACCAATTCGTCGCGTCTTACCTACGAACAGGAATCTTGAGTAGATACCAAAGGAATACATTCGTCAGTGCGCGGACTAAGAATCTGTGTATTACAGTGCAGCTGGGTCCACTCACTGCCTCTCTAGGCCCCAAATCCATTTGTTTAAGAAAAGGTGTAGTCAACTGACCTTTGCACACATTTGGCAAAATGTTATGTTGGAGCTCCCATCCTGCTGATAAGAAGATGTAGTTCTGTCTCGACTACTGGGAGCTATCCTCAAGGAGTTAACTCACACCAAGTTAAGGCTCTCTCTTATATAATGGTCTAGAGATAGCGTCTTCATCATTCATGGTAACATTGTTCCTTCGAAAGAGATTAACGGAAACAGGCAAATACACAATTTCCTCGTTCCCAGATTCCAAGCCCACACCCATCGATCATCGGTTGACGTCGTCTGTTGAGGTATGCCGCCTCACTCCTCCAGCAAACTCTTGGGCATTGTATATTCTGATTATCTGACAAGAGCTCATATTGGCCGGTTCACCTGGGCCTATTCAAATGAAAAAATGCCTTCATCACTGAAACAATATCTGACAATCCATCATGTACGCGCATCCATTTCATCAAAATGTCATCTGCCCCATCTTTGGTCATCACATGTAAAGCTTGCAACAGATGTACTTTGTGCGGATTGAAATTTGTACGTCTGGGAATACGATGCACGATGATTACTTCTGTTACCCTCCTAGCTTACTTTCTGACTGATTTTGACATGGACTTTCACAAACGATTGGTCGTTGCGAAAATCCATAGTGGATATTCTTATCAGGTGCACTCTTGGTTGCCCACAATGATTCGGTAACGGTCAGCAACTGGGCCAGTTCTTGAAGCGTTGATTAAAAGGCAGGGTAGTCTGGATGATGCTGGGACATTATATCGGTTGTCTCTCAGTGGTGGCTGTGACTTGACGATTCTTGCAAATCAGGCAGAAGCCACTGAGCTGTGGGCGTAGACCCGTTTCTTACCAAACAGAGAAACAGTAAGTTGAACTCGTTTTTCTAAGCCTTTAGGTTTTCGATTAGCCAGTGACAGATGCAATACTTGGATACGCTTATTAAATAAATTGGTCAATATATTTTTTCGAAACCTGTATGGTGCGTAACTTCGGGGACCACGTATTATATATATATATAATATGATACCATCATTATTTACATACCTCTTCGAACATATAGTTAGTGCTTTCAGAATAACACTACTTATATATATATCCTACAATAATTATTAGGGGAAAAACAATGTATAACTATATATATATATATAATATAAATTAAATATAGTTATATATAGATATAGTATATATATATACTATATAATCAGTATAGCACTAACTCTCATACCGTATAAATGTAAAATAGCTATATAATAAGTTATTTACTATCATATAATATTATAAAAGATTCTATATACATAATAAACGGAACATTGTAACCCAATTTTTTTAGCCTCATTGTATTGTTATGTATTGATTATTTTATGCCGCATCACAGGGCAAAGCACGCATAGTTCAAGGAAGGGGAGTGATTAATAATAAACTACCTCGAATTAATTTTATTTTAAATATTATAACGATATACTATTGCAATGTTAAAATAATATATATTTATTATAACCGTTTTACATAGTATGGTATACTATAATATACGTATAGTTATTACTTCTACATATGAGTTGTTGTTTTATGTCTTTGAATATAATACATCTAAAATATGAATTGTGCGAAAAGAAAGGTCTGTGTGCGGAGAATTTGCGACGGGCGGACAAACTTTTCCCTCCAGCCCTTGTAGAGTTCTTCGCGGCAGACAGACATATTAATACAATTATAGTATAGACGCATTATCTTGTTTTTGCAGGCGCGCGAACACTTCTCTATGGGTGTGTTTTTAACCTCTCTTTATACTAGAGCTAGGTAGAACCTGCTATATAGAGAAACATAGCTATTCGATCCTAGCGTTTTCAACTGACAATGTTTCAGTAGTCTATTTTATTGCCCCCAGATTTAGCATATATGCGATATAATGCAATGTCTCTATTACTGATTTATTTCTTAATAAGCTAATCCTTACATATGGTATTTCGATTTCATATCACTTACTCGGAGCGTTAAAATGTGCGCTCTATACATAGATACGTTATAATAGTCTCTCTCGCTAGAACCATTATCAGATCTGTTCGAATGACATATTCGGCTGGCGTATGTCGCTCAAAGCTGTTATAAATCCTCCCTAGGAAAATACCTCGTTGGTATTCTACTGTCTGCTACGACAACACATTAAAAATCAATATCTGCTGAAAATAAAAAATCGCACTTTTTTCTCCATTCATTCATACAGCAAATTTATGGTAAGTTCTCAATAATTTATAAATGTAATTACTTATCCTTTAGTGTTTCAACTTATATTAATATCCTTATAATTTACATTGTATGTGAGCAGTTTGGAGTTCTTTCACTCACTATTAATAAACTATATATTTAATATATATATATATAGAAAGATATATAATGGCATTTTGGTTGATACAAAATATCATAATTAACTAAAATAAAATTAAGTAAATTATTAAAGAGGTTGTATATTGAGATAAGTTCATTGCTTATGCAATGGCTTTAAGCCGTAGTAGTACCATAATTATAATAATAAAATAAATAATAATCAAACTCAACCTATTCAACACACACTTTAGAATGAACATCTGCACTCGCCTTTAAAAATCTCCCTATATTTTAGTTAAAGAACTTATTAATGGAGAAGATAGTTATGAATGAGTGGAAATTCATATAAAGTTTAAATACATACTCTAAATAAAATTATAATAGTATTATTTAATATAATATTATAATAATAATGGTAATAGTAAAAAATTTACTCATATGATTTATAGCATTAAAGAAGGAGAAGGCTAATTGTACAGTATATATATTAATTATACTATATTACTCTAAATATATTAACATAGAAGTAATTGCATAAGAAAAAATACTCTCATATATATATATATATATATATTATAATATATATATATAGAGATTAACTTCTGAAATGAAAAAGTATATTATAAAAATTTTTGAGCTTATACGATCAAACACTAATATATAAGACATGTTATAGCTTAAGATTTAGTAAGAAGCCTATTTCTCTATAGGAGGTATACCTTTGATATTTCTCATTATATAGTTCGTATCTTCTCACAAGTAATTAATACTGTTATCCAAAAATTCGCAAGTACTTTGACTTAAGATCGAGTAAGTAGAGTAAATATAATCAGTACAGATAATTATTATTTGGTTAAATACTATTACCAATTCTCTCTTGCTAAAAAATCAATAGTAGAGTATTATATAAGTATATATAGAATTATATTGATTATTTATCTTTTGTTTTGAAATGGAAGCCTCTCGAGATATATATTATTGTGTTATATTGACAATCTAGTGAAATTAAAAGGATAAATATAAGAACATTATAAAGGAATAACATAGAAATTGAATAATAAATAAAATTAATTTCATGATAATAATACAAATAAAAGTATTGATATTATTGATTAAATGATCTACATAATGTATTGATGACCAATAGTAATCAAGTGTAAATAATAAATATAATATTGATAATTAATAGTTTAGAAATATATTATTGATATAAGTGATATGAATATGATATTTTACGATTTAATTAAATAGCAGGAAGTGAGCGAACGCCAAATATGTAATAGAGACTCTTGAGAGTGACGAAGATTGTGACTCAGCCCATGCACTGATAAATCATGGAAAAAGTATACGGAGGTAGAGAGATGGAGATGTTTGGTTATACAGAGTAGACTCACCGACGACAGAGTGCTTATGTTTGCGATAGTGTACATCTTCGGTGAAGGTTATGATTACCTCTGAGGGTTGCGCGCTCCCCGAGCGAAACCCTCAAGATAGTATTATACTATGTTTGATGATTTCAAATGTATCTGCGTGGGAGCATTATTGTAGAATTACTATCCCTAATGATACTAATTAGTTTCCGCCTGAAACCCACTACTTATGTGAGATTCACCCTACATACGATCTTCCACTGCGGTAAAACGCACATGTGTGCGAGTGGGCGAGTCTAGCTCAGCTTTGACTGACAATGGGGCTTACATACTTACGCATGATTCCGAACTTCTATAAATGAGAACTATACTTAGACATTACATGAGCTACTTTCAACGAGCAATCGGTTACGTTTACGTCTACTTCATGAAATATTTATAGCGCATGTAGCTACTAACCCATTTTGAGTAGGTGGTTCTAAGTGAGCGGCGCATATCCATCAAAATTGACCTGTTATTATATTACCCCGCACTGTTTAGAAATGCAGGGATACAGTGGCATATACAGGATATAACTCTATTATTACGTCAAAAAGGAGGGATATTGAAGTGAACGGTTCGTAGCTTGAGATGTTTCCGTTGCATTCCCGGGCTGTTCCCTCTCTTGTCTCTTGGTCGAGGTGACTGCATGGCCCCGTGTGGAAGTTGAGTGTTCTGAGATTGAGCCCGCTCACAGCGCTCTCAGCACGCGATGTCTCGCTGCGAGAGAAGGGAAAAAATCATATATCTCTCTCTTACGGGTGTAGCGAGTATGCCAGCCGAAGCGCAGAACAGTTTGTAAAACACAAAATTATCATACTACAATCTCATTCCATGGCAGTGAACATATGTAGATTCTCGAGAGTGCCATATCGCGGGACTGATATATACATTCTACTCGATTCGACCTTATTTCACGTCTGACCTTCGTATTTACGTACCGGTTGTTATAGTGTCATAACCAGAGGACCAATTTTTATAGTGAAGAATTGATGATTTATTAGGTATATTGGGAACGAGTATGGTTTCGGATCTATCGTATTAATATAGCTAACAATCAAATGATTTTAATTTTTGAATAAAGTACTCTTTGATATATATAAAATTTATATAGAACGTGAATAAAAGTAAAATAAAATATGAATTAGATAATATATAATTAATGACGATAAATAATAAGATACTCATTTAGTAGTGGGTCGGCTTAAACTCTGAGCAAGATTTCCTTCTACTCACAGGAAGAAAGAAGAAGAGATTAAACTAGTGATACTGTGTGTGATGTGTGTATGTTATGGTGTGTATGTATATCTTGTATCGTTGCTATCTGTGTGCAAGACAATGATAGATAAATTATAACTATCCTTTTCAATATAATTCATTTATATCCTATTTAAATTATTTTTATAATTAACCCTATATATATGTTCGCAGTACATATGTAGATGTAATAGTGTGTAAAATGTGAATAATACTATATAAAGGCGTGAATCAGGAAAAAAAATAATAGGTTAAGGTCTTATTCTCCAACCGTAATATAAAATAACATTTTAATATATTAATAACGGATAATGTTCATACATACTTGTGTGTGATGGATATTAAATATATATACATAGGTAAATTATATTAGTTAATGAAACGTTATGTATAGGGAATATGGGAAGGATAATAATATATTAAAGGGAATAAACTCAATATAATACTGTGATTGAAGCAATAAGTCTATATTTTACAATATGCATAGGTATCTATTAGTAATTAAATGGTAAGTTTATGGTAATTTATACATATTGTGAAATTCATAAGTGAATAAACCGATTAACTCTCATGACTATTCTTGACTATAGGATGGATTTTGATTTAATGTACGGTACAACTCTAAGAATTGATAATATGTGAAATTTAAGGAATTTTATAATAAGAATGTGGGTGAAAGGGGGGATAGTAATATATGATTGTAATGAGTCGGACAGTAATTATATACTATAGAGATAATCTGTGAATGAGTGAGGCAGTAATTACTTACAATGCTAGAGGTTCATATGAGATAGTCGCATTCACTCGACCGAGCGTTGGGTGGAGCACACCCTCCAAGCGCCGAGCCCGCCACTGGCGCACACGCCCTTACGCGGTTTAGCCTCTGCGGAGGTACGCTCTATTATGCTCCTATCTAATTACCTAAATGTATTTCATGGTAGTTAGAGATAGTAATTCGACACTACTGTTTTCCTATGGTCTCTCGAAAACAAGGTGCGCTGAATTACATTAGGAAAATATGGGATCGACTGATTATCGGCATATTTCATCCCTCAGACTAAAGATGAGGGAAACTTAAGAAGGCAATTTAGAATTTCTGTAATTGTATGAATGGAGAAATTTATATAGGGATATTACATATTAAATTGGACTATGTCGCCGTTCAAAATGCAAATCTATTGAATGTACAAAAAAAAAAATAGAAAATTTCTTCTATATCTATATCTGATTATATATGATGATATAGTGTTGTATAGATTAATATAGTGGTCAATACTAACCCTGTATTGCTAGGACTATGATGTATTCGTAGCAAGTATTAGCTGATGTAGTACTATTAGTTGTAAAAGATATCTTCCAATAACGGAGAATTGGCCAATGAAATATCGATGAGAATGTGCTGAAAATTGAATATAATAATAGTATGATTTAGAATAGAATATAAAATTATAAGGTAACTAAACCGAAGTGAAGATATTGGATATAATATTGACGGATTCTAAAATAAGTAGATATACAGTATTTAGTATTTGATTAGACTAGTAAGTAATGTGGGTTATTGCTATATAATATACATCTTGTGAATAATTATAACGCGAAAAATTAGGAAGACGGTGGGCTTTATATGTATGTTAAGTGATATAAAAGGAGTTATTAATTCCACACATTATAATGTTTGTTCTAGAGTTAGATATATAGGTCAAATGATGTATAAAGGGAAATATATATTTAAAGTACGATTTTAAACAATGTAGATATTATAACGGATATATTGTGATAAGTATTTAAAAATCGATTCTGCTTACTGTAGATTAATTGTGATATACAGATAACATAACTAATAATGTGATTAAAGTAAATAAATATTTAATAAAATACTATAATAATAAATAGTGATAGTAGCTTAACGCAGAAAATAAATATATAATATAAAAAAAGTATAGATGCAACCATTAAAAACATTAATAAAATCTCAAGAAGTATAGGTAATTAATTTGAAATATGATAGAAATTTGTTCAGAACTAAGACTCATATTCTTACAGAGTGGTCAACGTAAGAATAAAGAAAAATGGACTTATCATTCTCAACATAAAATAATATTGATATAAAAATAATAATATTATGTCTATATATTATTCATTTGAAGGTAAATTTTAAAAGATAACTTACATACATATTAAGTAACACTCAATTAATAGAGTGATATTGTGAGAAAATATTTGTTTAGCTTTGATAGTATGGTTAGACATAAGATGTAAGGCGGAGAAGTGAAATAAAAATGTGTAATAGAGGAATGTATTTCTAATGTCGTCAATTACAATGATATCCGCAATAAATACGATAAGATATTAGGAGAAAAGGGTAGTTTAGATTAATAGAGAAAATTTCTGGATAAAGGTTCGCTATATAAAATTATAATATAATATACTCATATTTTAGGTGAGAAAAAATATTTCATTGTTCAAATGGTGATTGATATTGTGAGCCCATAGATAGTTTTGTATATTTGTAAGGTAGAATTTGATTTCAGAGTCTGAGGCATAGAAAAATTTATAAAAGAAATAGGAAGAGCAGAGAGGAAGGAGCACTAACTCAACATTTAAAAACTTTAACACGTCACAAACTAACACACTCAGACGTGAAGTTATTTAAGTGAAGATAGTATAAAAAAAGGTGGATGATTTTTAGATTAAGAAAATTAGGGAATGATAATATCCAAATAAAAGGGATTTTTAATTATGTTTGAGAAATATCAACATATGTCATTAATGAGAGGGATAAAATAAACTATTGTGTAGTGAGGATTATATAGTAATCAAAGTATAATAGTAAGGGGTAGGAAGTGTGTTATAAGCCTAAGTGAGAAAGTGATATTAATGATTAATTATGTACATTCTCATAATATATTAGGATAATTATAAGGGATACGTAACGAAGGTGAATTTCTAAATGAGTGAAATTATATCGATCGCTGGATATAGATGGCGAGGAATGTTTTGTGTACGTGAGGAATATAAAGGTTTGGATCATTTCGAAGCTCTATATTCCCGAAATCATGACCTATATGGAAGTGGGAAAAAAGAGGGATAAGTTATGGAAGAAAGCCTCGGAAAAAAGAGGAGATAGATGGGAAAAACAAGAAGGCATAGACAAGGAAATGATACTAAAATTTGTTATATGGCTCAGAAGAACCGTTTCGTTAAGATAAAGTTATAATATTTCTTGTATCTCTTTAGTCGTCTCCTCGTTGAGGAGTGATATACGATACTAAATGAGATATGAACGAAAAAGGAGGGTGGAAAAAGGAGAAGAAAAATAGAGAAAAGGAAGGCGAAAAAGAAGTAGAGGAAAAAAGAAGATACAAGAAAAGAAGACTTATCTCCAAATCCAGACGCATGCGCGTCTCGCTATAGTAGATTAGTGAAAAGTTTGATATATATAAGGGTATATTTTATATATATTAGTAATTGTATATATTACGTGTGTATGTGGAGTATTTTTGGAGCTTTCACACTATTTATAATAGACTATATATAATATATATAAGAAGTATAATATAGCGTATTGAAGTTAGTATATGATTAGTTTAACTAAATAAATATAAGTTATACATTAAGATAATAGGTTTGTTATGTAAAGTCTTGTGATCTATTAACACTATTTATATTTTAATATATCTCTATCTATAAATTGCTATTACGTTTTATATCCTTCATATATTGATCTAGGTTTATACAGTTTAATTTT
>JABUQX010007937.1:0-5000 GCA_015478945.1 Trachelipus rathkii
GAGATCCCTTTCTTCTCGATGTCATGTTATTTATCCACTCACATGTGAATGTTAATTAATATGCTTCTCTTATACTATTTTACACTGTGAGAGTATGTTAATGATGAAAAATATTTCTGACTACACCTCTTATTATTCATTATGCTGTAATTTACTGCATCTGTTTCTTTTTCTAATATGAAACTTTGCATAACAATGCCACCGTAATGTTAAGGGAAAAGGAATTTCCTTCTACATCTTTTATATGCACGCGTACAGAGTCAAAATTTGATCTATTCAAAGGTAGATAATGAACATTAGGGGAATGTTATAACTTTACTCTCTTTGGGGAAATATACTACTCTTAATAAAGGAGCTTTAGTATTACCTACATATTGATGATCAATTATATTTGTATATACATAAGCCATACCTGGATGATTGAGCATCTCGGATGGGGTACATGTATAATGCAGTACTCGATCTGCTTCATCTTTTTGTTCATGTGGAGTCATGCGGTTATTCTCCACAGATAGTATAACCCTCTTCAACATAGTAGGGATATCATGAAGTATATCCAACTCAGCATCACGTCTACGAATATGTTTACGCTGCCATGGTGATCGTTCGAGAAAAAACATGTCCCGGTCTCGTAAGGTTTACATTTACTTTTGAACTTAAAGATATTATTACTTTATCTTCATAGGTACGCAATTTCAGTTTTGTATACCAAGTCCTTACACATAATACTCATATCAAAGAGAACGTTTAAATGACTAAAAATAGCAGGCACCGATTTAAAATATGACCTCCGCAAAGTAAATTCTTCAAAGAAGTATTCTTTTGTAGCAAATGTTGTCGTATTCACCTTTTTGGCAATTGTAGTCCTTTTCAGATAACGAGTACCTTCCACTTGTAATATAGTTTCAACACATTCCTACACTTCTGTACACCCCCATCCAGAATAGATTGTGAGGTAAATTTTCTATGTCCGTATTTAATATCATTTCACATAATCCTACTTCGTATGCCTCTCTTTCAAGTTGTATAGGATTCATTAACACAGTTGTAAAATCCGAGAGTTTATTATCAGGATGTAAATCCAAGGAGGCTGAAGACGGCAGAGTTAAATAAAAGTGATCTACACTCTCCATGATTATAATGACAACTGATTAATGATTCTTAACTTCACTTGCTTTTATATAAGTATTAAACTTGGCAGGATATCCCCTCCATTTCACAAGTAACTGCTTATTTTTTCCTTTACCTCTCGTAGCTAATATTTTTTCAATTTTATATTCATGAGTTACAGGATTGAACCTTACTTTTTGTATTTCCTGTTTATAAAATCCGCCTTTTATTTTTTCACCATTTAAATCTTCCAGATAATATAACTTTAAACTATCACGACTGAATGGTCGGATATTGTGGACTTTAAAAACTTCCGTAGTCCAACCGGATTCATATCCTTTTCTAAACCTTTCTTCTGTTCGAGAAACTCTTACATAATCGTTTACCTTTATTCCTGAATTATCTTTTATTTTGTTTTCTTTTTCACCCATATGCGCCATACGTCCTCTAGTTTTTGACATCTCTAAAGGAGTTGACTTTATAGTTCTATGGTAAGACCTGTTATAAGAATAAGCCAGATCGTCCAGTATATCAATATATTTAAAAGTATTCATTTTAGTAAAATACCTATGCATGCGTTCTTTAATAGTACGTTGGACTCTTTCAACTATTGCCGCTTTGTTTACGGAAAATGTATTGTAATAGCTTATACCATACTCCCAGAGCATCTCCTGAAACTCTCGCCCCTTGAATTCCATTCCTGAATCTGTCCAAAATGATTTAGGTGTTCTCCGCTCGTCCTCTATAATTTCAAGTACAGCATCGGCGACTGTAGCTGATCTTTTATCTTTTATTTGCCTCAACCACAAGTATCTAGAGTATACGTCAATTGTAAAAAGTATATATTGAAAACCTTCATTATAAGAGCTGTATTTAATCATTTCCGATAAATCTAACTGCCATATGCTATCGAGCTGCGGAGATATGGTTTTCCGTGTAGGAAATTTTTTTCTTACAGGTTTATGTAGAGTAAATGCCTCTTCACCCTCCAAATATGCTTTTAACTCTTTTTTCTCAATATTAGGATACCTTAAAGCAAACCTAGTGAAACCCCCAAAACTATTTGGCTCCCTCAGATTGAAGTAATACTTATCAACTACCTCCTTCGCCTCCATGTTGTCTACTGACACACGTGTAAGCGTTATATATATATATATATATATAATGCATAATTACGATTTAATCCAACTATGTCTATTATATATTGTTTATATATATATATATATGGTCACAAAAAATGTGTGTATTAGGTACAAGGGATAAAGAAAGAGAAAAAGATTTAAAATAACATTTATTTATACACAAACATTACAACTAAATAAATATGTGATAATACATAATTACGATTTAATCCAACTATGTCTATTATAAGGTGTTTTTCTTGTTCGTCCTCTGGTAACACGTTTAAATTTATCTGATGCGTAAGAAGTGCCTGATGGACTTGAATCAGGTCTTGGCGTAACGGGAATATTATCTAAGTCTGCTAATCGCGTTGTATTTAAGATTAAACTTCTGGGAAAATTAATAGTCTGAAGTTCTTGTTTGATATCATTCCATCCTTTTACAGGGCCTTTCTTCCAGTTACGTGAGAGATCAGCTATCAAGTCCACAATATTTGATCCTTTAACTATTTCATCATCAATTACGATCTGCCCTGCTTCATTCAAAGTTAATTGGTCTTTTAAAATATTATATAAAGCTATTCCTGATTTACGCACTCTAATAGGTAAGCTCTCCTCTAGGATATTTTTAAATTTATCTTCATTTTTCACTTCAAGTTTTACTTCATTAGGAATATCTACATTATCGGTTAGCGGAATACGTAGGGATGGATGTAGATGCAAGTCTTTAAGATCTATCAATTTTTGTATGGCATCCTGGTATAAGAGGCGTTTCTCATGGATGTTAACGTCTGAATTTAATATCCTGTACACTTCTTTCTCATATTTGGTTATCTGTTCAACTTTAGGATCATATAAGCTAGGAGGTAGAGGCTGCTGGAAAGATAATGAGTCGTTCACAATATAAGGATTCTGTTGGTGCAACTGTTGCTGCTGATGTGAAAGAGGTTGTAATGTCAATGCATTGGGCTGTAATATTTGCGTGTATGGGGGCTGTGAATGATGAAACTGTGATTGTGGATTTTGCACAGTGTGCGGCAATAACTGGCCATATTGAGGTTGTGAATGATGAATCTGAGAACTGAATTCTTGTACCAGATGTGTATTATTATACTCATTTTCTCATACTCATTATATGGGAAGTACAGCAACGCTTTTCATTATGGGGACAACACTTAGTTATCAAAGGGAGCTATAACGAGAAGAGTAATGGTAAGGAATACTCCTCCTCCTTGTGTAAGTACTTCTTTTTATTTTTCAAAATTTTTAATGTTGAGGGAGAGTTTTTTTTAATGATGTTTCTATAACGACGTAAGCTTTACCTTCTGAGGCCTGTTTAAAGAACATTTCCTTTATAGATTTAACAGAACTATCACATACACACTGATGAATTTCTCATCCTCAACTAATTAGTTTAACGTGAGTTTTTCAAAATGGTTTCACTTTTTAAATTTTTTTATAAGAGGTAAATACTTTGCAACTAGAGCACTCATTATTAAGGTATGTATACAGTTTCTATCTCATAGGGCAGAATGTTGGTACGGAGCAGTACTCTGTGCGTGTGTTTTTGGGGTGAAGTTCACACATCAAATAACCGTGGGGATCGAAGTAACCTCTTTATATACTTTTAAGAACTCTTTCCTTTGAAGGGAAAACATTTGAGTTGCCAATACATTAATTTGACTCATGTCTCTTCTCTGGCCAAACAACAGTAAATACTGTGTGTTTAAAGAAACACTTCGCATATGCTTGCTTTGATGAAAAATATTCTGTGTTATGAAAAACACAGAGATATTTAGATGGTGAGAATAAACTGTGAACGCTTCTGCTATTTCCAAATTCAATTTGTGCATTAAATCATCTAATACAATAATTTTGTGTCCATGTATATTGTCCAGCGACCTAATATCGTATATGCCTTCGTGAAATTGAATAACATCTTTATATTCTTTAAATTTTTCCTGATAAACATTATAACACCATATTATTTTTACAGGTGCTTGTTCAAAAATCTCCATTTCCTTTAAAATATTTAATAATAGAAAGGTTTTACCACAGCCTGTCGGACCAGCTACAAGACATGTAGCCGGACTTCGGAACGTAAATTTCTCCACATCCATACTCGTTAAGTGAATAATGAATAATGAGATTAATTAAAGCTGTAAAGCAGTAAAGTACATGTTTTTAATAAAATTTCGTACAATTTTATTAAAATAAAATGTTTATATAACAGAAACTCTGTGTGTTTTTATTCTTACATTACAAATTAAAAATAAAAAAGTATTAAAACAAAAATAAAAATAGAAATAATAAATAAAAAGTAATAAAACAAAAATATAAAAGAAAACATAATGTTAATAAATATATGAGTTAAAGCAGTAAAGCAAATAAATATATGAGTTAAAGCAGTAAAGCAGAAAGTTAAAGCAGTAAAGCAGAAAGTTAAAGCAGTAAAGCAGAAAGTTAAAGCAGTAAAGCAGAAAGTTAAAGCAGTAAAGCAGAAAGTTAAAACAGTAAAGCAGTAAAACAAAAGCATACTAATCCCTGGGTTGATCTATTGATTTTACTGATTTACTGCTTTAAGGTATGTAATGTTAATAAATATATGAGTTAAAGCAGTAAAACATGAGTTGAATCAGTAAAACATGAGTTAAAGCAGTAAAGCAGTAAAACAAAAGCATACTAATCCCCTAGGTGTTAGGTAACACCTCTATTGATTTACTGATTTACTGCTTTAAGGTATGTAATGTATATGAGTTAAAGCAGTAA
>JABUQX010007937.1:20000-25000 GCA_015478945.1 Trachelipus rathkii
ATCTCACCAATATTTCGCCACTGCATACTTCAGGCATGATCACGGTTAACTAACTATTATTTATAATGCAGCTTACAAAAATAAATTAAAATATAAAAAAATCCAAAATTATTTTACATTAATTGTGAAGTTTAAAAAATAATTTTGATGAAAAATCAAAAAAAAGCTTTATTTTGCAAATAGAACTATTATCATGGATACTAGATTGTACCTGCAAAAACACTCAAATGTTCAAAACATTCAAGCATTCATTCTTTATATTAAATTTCATTAATGTCCTGCTTAAATTTTTTAAAAAAGACATTCTGCTATGCGAAGATAGTTGGAATTACCAACGAAATAAAATTTTAAAACAATTAGCAATTTCAACGTAGGAGGGATTTGTGATCCGTCGTGTAATGCACCCATATTTTACTTGGTTTATACCTGTGTTGCATAATTCGGGTTCTCAAGGTGTTAGTTATTGTATCCCACATGGAGAATTACCTACTTCTTTACAATTAAACTGATATACAACATAGTTTCTGTAATCCTCGAACAATGATCACGGGTACTAAAATATGAGGACACTCGTCTCTGGGTGTAGTACCTTCTTATATTTACACTTTTTTTTTTTGACTTAACATGTTCCTTGAAAATTATGTTTAATTTTCGTTCTTCTCTAGAAATATTTGTCAAATTTAATGATTTAAAATAAAAAGTTATCTTGCTTTCCATGTTAAGTGAATTTTTATTTTGAAGTTAGAATGTCATTCATAGTTTTTAATAACCTTTTCTATTTTAATTTGAGGGTAACCATTATTAATTAGGTTTTTTGTTATTCTTATTACCTCTTTGTTAAAGAGTTCCCACGTTGAAGTTATTTTATAAGCTCTGTGAATTAGGGTTTTAATAAAAGATAGTTTATATCTTTCGGGTATATTAGAATCATAATTTGTGTATAAACCTAAATCTATTCTTAAAGGTTGCGTGTGTGTGTGTGTATGTGTGTGTGTGTAAGTGTAAGTGTGTGTGTGTGTGTTATTGTATTATTGCCTGTGTGTGTGTGTGTGTGTGTTTGTATTATCATTATTATTATGAATATTATTATTATTATTATTATGTATTATTATTAATATTATTATTATTATTATTATTATTATTATTATTATTATTATTATTATTATTATTATTATTATTATTATTATTATTATTATTATTATTATTATTATTATTATAATATTTTTGCTTTCATTATTGATCCATTGGTGAAACTCATGTTTAATTTTATGATTTAGCAATGCAACCACCTTTCCTTCTTGTGTGTTATTATTATTATTATTATTATTATTATCTGTAAAAGTAGTAATAGTAGTAGTAGTAGTAGCAGTAGTAGTAGTAGTAGTAGTAGTAGTAGTAGTAGTAGTAGTAGTAGTAGTAGTAGTAGTAGTCGTAGTATATGTGTATGTATAAGAGCTTTGATTTCTTGACGATGAACATTAATTTTCCTATTATCACATTTATCACTCAAGTTTTCCCTGCTTTTTATTTGCTTTTCCTTTTTTTTCCGACAATAGAATTTCAGATAAAGCTTTCTTTACTATTTATTTTCCCTTTTCCTTAAAAAAAAAAAAAAAAAAAAAACAAAAAAAAAAAAAAAAAGAATGACGAAAGGAGAAACTGCGAGTGGACATATTGATTGCCTTATAGGTCAAACTCCTATATTTTTCACTTGTAAATATTACAACATTATATATATATGTATTATAACCTTATGGCAGTAACCAGCAGCCAACCAGCAACTAATGTAGCCAGCGCTAATAGCAACCTTGCTAGCCAGCCATATAGCCAACACTATAATATGGTTGCCTACAACCTTTTATTCTTTATAGAATAAGCACTATATATATATATATATATATATATATTATATATATATATGTATAATATAATATGTAATATATGTATATATATATATAGCGCTAACTATATATATATATATATATGCAACATATGCCAACAATAATTTGCGTTTATGCAATGTATAACAACTTATATATATAACAATAACGCTGTATATAACAACCTTCGCTGCTCCTTCGCTATATCTTCTTCTTAACTAACAACAATAATATATATATATAATATATATATATATATTTGTACCATTAAGATTGTACCATTATATTAAGATTAGGTCCATAGAAAATTATGAAGAATGTTGGTAAATGTTACAAAACGTTCTCATATGAGCGTATTTCTGGTACACATCTATTAAGAGCTTGTAAACAATGCCTCTAAGAAAATTACGTGTATTTAAGTAAGATAAAACTGCCTACATATTATAACGTCATAAATAGCTGTTTTTAGTTGTTTTTTTATATATATTTTAAAATTAAACTTACCAATGAGAGCCTGGCTTTTCTACCGCTTGGCATTTTCCCTAAATGCAGGCCGGAGAGACCGTCGAGAGAGTCGCCAGAGATATCTTGCGGAGAGACCGCTCTGAGGGATACGCCTTTCCGCTGCCTATTTTATATAACAAAATATATTTAAATTAAGGTTATTGTCCCTATAAAAGATCTCTTATAACAAAGTTTCTTATTTAAGAAACATAACTGTTCCTGATTAATATATATTAAAATATAATATAAAGAATGGTGTTTAAGATCTTAGTAGAGATCATGAAGCAATAGGCCTTCCCACTCTGCAAACTGTTCTAAGAAAATTTATACAATTAATGGAAAACAAGTAATAAAAGAAAAATTATTTTTGTGTTGTTAATAACAATGTCCATTGATTGTATAAAATCTATATTATATTGCTGTGATCAAAACTGTAAAGAAGGGATATTAATATAGAAATGAACACCTATCACCTTTTATATACCTTCTTGTTAATAATTGTTCTTGAGGTGATTAATTTGATTATCTGCTAATAACTAAAGAGATCTTCTCTCGTATATATATATATATATACTATATATATTATATATTATATATATAGTATATTTTATAGTATTATATATATAGATATATATATATATATATTATATATATAATATATCATATATATAATAACAACATTTTCTTTAACGCTTTTATTGCTCTTTAACTTAGGCCGAAATAGTGATTTATTGAAATTCCTAGTTGTTGATCTACCATTTGCTTCTTTGTGAGTTCTGCAAGCTTCGGTGAAGTCACAATCTTTATTTTGAAAAAAGGCAGGCCCCTTGCTAATTCAAAATTCACGTATTTTACCGTAAATATTTCATTAAAATAATCGCTAGGATCAGGTGAATACTTTTCTGGGGCTGAAGACTGTTGTTGCTCAGGTTAATTTAACAGTTGTCGGTGAAGTAGATGTATATTTACCATCGAGGCGATCGCTTTCTGTACTATATGATTTATTGATTTCTTTTTCTGACTGAAGAAGTGAATTTGGAACAAGTGGGTTCTGAAACAGCTGAAACTACCCCAATTAAATTTTCTGTAGGTGTGATTCTTTTGACAGATTAATTTGAGCGCTTTTCACAGAAGTTTATTGAAGATAAGAAGTTTATCATTGAATAAACTCACTCTATAACTCATGTAAGCAGTAAAACAAGCATTTTCATTTATAAATAAATCAGTTACATACTGAAATACTCACCGGGGGGGGGGGGGGTCAAAAATAATTAATTGTTGGAAAATTTTTGTATTTTGTTTTTTTGATGTGGCAGCCTTCTCCTCTTCTCTGAAACAACTGGGATGATGATTGTTCGACATATTTTTTTTTTTTTGGGATTCATTATTGTTCTGTTTTGAGCGCAACGGGGAAGATCTATTTCCAATATGAAAGCAATAAATTGAAAAAGGAATAATTGGTTGGGCTGCCGTTGCAAGGGTAAGGGGCCCCATGGATCACGGGGCCGCGGGCTCTAGCACACCAAGCTCAAGCAGTAAAGATCATAGTATCCACTCACTCATCACTCACTCACCTAGTAAGTGTATATTATTATATATATATACTACTATATATATATATATATATATAGTAATATGATAATATACTATTATATATATATATATTAGTATATACTATATATATATATACTATATATATAATATATATAAATAATATATATTATATATATATATATTATATATATATTAATTATATATTAATATATATTATAATATAATATAATATATATATATATAGTATATATATATATATATTATATTTATATAAATAAATTACTATATATAGTATATATATATATAATATATAATAATAATATATTATATAATCAAATATATATATACTATATATATATATATAGTTACATATATATATATAATTGTAATATATATATATAATATAATATATATATATATAATATATATAGTATATATATATATATATGATATATATATAATATATTATAATAGGTATAAATAATACAGTCATATATAATATACTATATTATATATATATACTTATAATATATATATATATATAGTATTATATATATAAATAATATATATATCTATATATATATATATATATATTATATATATATAAATATATATATATATATATATATATATATATATATATATATATATTATATATATATATATATACTATATATATACTATATATATTATATATTCTATATATTCTATCATTATTAATATATATATATAGTATATAATAATATAGTATATATATATATATATATAATATATATATAATATAGTATATTTATATATATAATATATATATATATAGTATATATTATATATATATATATAATATATATATATATTTGTAAAAAATATATATATATATAGTATATATATTATATATTATATATAGTATAGTATATATATATATATATATATATATAGTATGATATATATATTATATATATATATTATATAATATATATATATATAATATAATAATAATATAATATATATATATATATATATATATATATATATATTCTATATTATATATATTATTATATATCA
>JABUQX010007937.1:30000-32500 GCA_015478945.1 Trachelipus rathkii
AATAATAATAATAATAATATTCTGGGTAAAATACAAATGAAGTAAATGATAAAAATAAAATCCAAATGGAATAATAAACTGAATACGAATATTTGAGATGCCCGACATATCTTTTATGAGCTATATCCAAACTAAATAATATAATAAAAAGACCAGTAATAATAATAAAAGTAAAATAAATAAATAATAAGTGTAATAATATTGACAAATTTAAACATCAATTATATTCATAAGAATTATAATAATAATAATCAATAATAATAATAATAATAATAATAAAAATAATAATAATAATAATAAAATAATAAACTAACAATATATTTTATTATAAAGTATAGGCTTAAAACTAGAGGATAATCTTTGCAAAAAAATTTCCTCCATGTGACACAAAAAATATTTACGAAAGAAGGGTCAAGTGGGGAGCCCACAGGCATCCCAAATGGCTTTATCAAAAATAAAGAAAGATTGAATCATAATAATAATAATATAATAACTAATAATAAAATATAATAATAATAATAATAATATAATTAAATAATATAATTAATAATAATAATAATAATAATATAATAATAATAATTAATAAATAATAATAATAATAAATGATAATAATGAATAAAATAATAATAATATTAAAAATAATAATAAAATAATAATAATAATAATAATAATAATAATTAAATAATAATAATATAATAATAATAATAAATAATAATAATAATAATGAATATAATAATAATAATAATAATAATAGAAAATATGAATAATAATAAATAATAATTAGTAATTCCTCGCGCCGATCCAGGGTAGTGAAGTGCATGAAAACTTCTCCCTCCTAGAAAGGCAATCCCTAAGGTGCGAATATTATTTTTACCATTATAATATATATAGATGATATATATATATATATATATTAATATATATATATATATAGTTGATATATAATATATATATATTATATATATATACTATATATATTATTTATATATATAATATATGATATATATATATATATATACTTATATATATAATCTATATATAGTAATAATATATATATATTATATATATATATTAATTATATAGAAATTGTTTATAAATATATGTATAATGAATTATATATATATATTATATATATAATATTATATATATTATATATATATAAGTATATATATTATATATATACTATCTACTATATATATATATTAATATAGGTATATAGTATATATATATACTATATAGTATATATATTTATATATATATATAAAAAAATTACTTATATATATAAGAGGTGATATATAGTATTAACTGATGTGAGGTCTAGTGGGGAGCTATATGTGTAGGTCTATCAGCATATTTTGGGGATTATCAGTGATTAGCGTCATGTAGATAGGTAGTAGATGTACTATATATGAGTTATGTGTAGATATATTATATAGAGATGATATATATAGTATAGGCGTAGGATAGTCTATTATATTATCATATATATATATATTATATATATAATTTCTTTAATAAAATAAAGAAAAAGTTCCGCAAACTGGGGATATTTGTGACAGATTTAGTTTTTTCCACTGTTATAAAATTTCTTTTGCATTTATCTCAAAACTTATTATTATAAGATAAATTGTCTGACCCTTTCCCCTACATATTTCTGTGTTGATGAAATCTATAAACGTAACAACCCTCTGAGTTATTTGCAAAAATTTGTTTAAGGGTAGCGATCCTGCGTTGGGGCAAGTTTGTGACTTTATTAATGGTACTAAAAGTATGAAACAAAAAAGAGAATAAAAGGATGCAGGAAACACAACCTTTTTTATTAGCTATAAAATCTTTTTATTCTATATTAGAGTAAATAAATATTAAAAAAAAATTAATTTCACTTGTTTTAAATGAACTTGATGTTCCCAAAAACGTCGATTTTGAAGGAGTTCCCCTGTTGTTTAGCTGTTTAGGTGGATTTATTATTTGGATAACTTCTTCTCTATTGTCTAAAATTAAAAAAAATATAGGCTAACATCAAAACTAAAAAGAAAGCAGGCGTCTTTTTTGGCAAAATGCCCCACACCCTCCGCACAAAGTCACCAGTCACTCAAGAAGTTTTAACAAGCATGATAAAATCAGAAATACCCCTGAACAAATAAACGTAAAATTACTACATATTGTAGGCAACATATTTATCTTCAAATGTAATTAACTGATTTTCTGATTCCTATTATAAACTACTAAATCATTAAAAATAATGCATTCTAACCATTCTAGATAACAGTAAAAAAGGGTCGGTATTTAAAGCCAACCGCCAGAGGGCACTGACTATTGAACAATTTATTGAATTATTTCCTATCAAATATCTCCAATGGTTTCGGCGTCACATTAAAAAAATGTAACACTGTCAAAAATGTCACCAAAAAGTTATAAAATATCACTAGTATTTGATAATTTTAAGGTTGAAGGTGAATAAAGCACTTGGAAATGATAGAATAGCATTAAATAAACGGTT
>JABUQX010007937.1:42500-52500 GCA_015478945.1 Trachelipus rathkii
CTCGGAAAAGATTGGAATAAAGAATAAATGAAATTGTTGAGCTTAGAAATGATCAACTTCCAAGACAGAAGAGCCTTTGAAAAATAATCGAATTAAAATATTTTCGCAACATTAATTTGAAAATTTTAGAAATTAAGAAAAATTAATATTAATCAACGTCAAGTTTTAAAAACTGTGAAGTAACATTGTTACGGGTTCTTTTGAAAAAATATAATTATGACCAATGACAAAATAGGATTCTTTTTGCTTGAATATTGATAATTATATCATGGAATGGAAGTTTGTACAACCCTGACATCAGAATCAGCTAGTCTCTCAAATGGACTCTCGATTAAAAAGGTTTGTGGCTCGGAACATCCTACAGTTTTTCGTCTTCACTTGCACAGCTGTGGATTAACGTATTAAAATACCTGCAGCTGATGCCACCCCCAACATATGTGTTCTATAAAATCTAGTAATAATAATGATAATTAGTGCTAACAGTGATAGTGATAATAGTGTTATTAATGTTATTAATGTTAATAATTAGTTTTATTAACGTTATTGATAATTAGTGCTAGTGTTAGTGATAAAAATATTATTAATTATAATTATTGGTATTAATATTATTGATAATAGTGATAGCGATGTAAATATTGTTAATGATGGTAGTTATATATATTTGTATATGTATATGTGTGTATTTATGTATGTATATGTATATATATTTTTATTTTTTAGGTATATTATATTTCTTTATATAAAAACGCCCTGTAGCTCAGTGGTAGAGCACTCGTCATACAAAGCGAGGGGTCCCAAGTTCGCCACTGGTCGGGTGGGAGAATGTGAGCTATTCTCTCTTTGGGATTGGCTCCATCCTGCTCGGCGTTAATTGAATATACACCCTCTTGATTAGGCTCTGCCCGTGAGCGTTGGTGTTTATCTCAGCAAAAAATAAATAACTTTTGGTAAGTTTTGGATAACTTTTTAGTTTTTGGTAAAAAGAAAATAAGTCAGATTTTGGAAAAAAAATATTGACATAACGCTGCTATTTTTGAAATATTTTATAAAACAACTGTGTATTCCAAGTATTTCAGTGAAATCCGTTTTTAAAAATCTTTTGTAGTTCATCAGAATTTCACTTTTAAAAATTATTGATTAAAATGCTGATTAGTTATATTTGGAAGGAAATTACTCCAAATCTAGCCAACATCTTGCAATGTCCTCGAAAAAAGTGTAGAGCCAGCTTTCCTCTTTCGAATGATGAATCACTTATGCCAATAAAATTCTATAAAACATTACCCAAGGATCATCGGATACGAAAGAGGATTATCAACATTTTATGGAAATTGCTTTAAAAAATATAAAATTTTATAAGTAGAATGACAAAAGCAAATATTAATACAATGTGTTGAGATGGTCATAGTTCTGGTCCTGTAAAGTTTCTGCAATTTCTAATTCCGGAGAAAACGCAGAAACATCATAAATAAAGAGATTTTTTCTGTTTTAATTCAATGTCAGGGTACGGAATGAGGGTCCAATTTATCATGAATCCCATCAGTTGCCCTCCCCAGTGCTCACCCATATGTGAATAGAGGATAAAATAGATACCTAAATATTTGAACCTTAAACTAAAGATAAATTGTGTTTTATAAAAAACTTACTCTGCATTTTCACAATTAAGTCTCGTTTATTGCATTTTCAATCATTTGCTATACTCGCCCTACTAAAACTCATTTCGCTTGAGACTCTGCTACAAGAACAAGCTAGAAAATATCCTGCAAGTTTACTCAATTTGAGATATTATTCCTAATATATCTTCAACAATTTGAATAAATTAGCTTTAATCAGTGTTCTTTTTTATTAGAAGATGAATCAACTATTTTATCAATTTTATTTTTGCCTTTAGCATCCTATGCATTCTTGACTATTAATGTCAAAAGAATCATTAGTTTACTTTTGAATCAGATTTGTTTTATTTTGACCTTCACAATTTTCTTCTTAAAAGTATTTTATTGGTGACTTTGAATATATCAATATCTTTTAGGATGTCTAATTTAATATCCAGTTCACAACTAAGCGTTCCCTTGATTTAGGTAATATCTGAAAACCTATCATTTACATTAGAACATGACTCATAGCACCTTTGTGACAACCATGATATTCAGTAGATAGCAACATCGTTATATATTATTGAATTAGGTAATTGAATTACGTCTACAACGGAAGCTTTGGTATGACTAACTATTTTAGCCATTTTTTCATCTAAATTTAGAGCTTTTATGTCATTTCCAATAATGACCCAACTATTGCCTATTAATATATCTTGATTTAACTTCGAAATTGAACTTGGTAACAATATCAAAATCTTCTTCACATCCAATGTGAGTTGTATCATTTGCAGTTTATTGTTCTGTCACATGGGCGTATTATAATTGCATATGATATTTCATTACTCAAATCTAGGCCTGTTATGAAGACTTATCTTAGAAGAAACCTATAATTCTGGTGGTATGTATATTAGATTCCCTAATTAATGGTCATGCAAAATCATTAAAGTAATGAGCATTTCAATACCTAATAAATCAAAATATATTGTTACCCACATCCGAGTAAATAAGTCTTTTTAAAAAAAGATATTTTAGTAAAGTTTTGAAAAAGAGGAACAAATTTAAAAAACGAGAAGATTGAATTTTACTGAAAGATATGATTGAAATTTTAATTTGAAAAATAAGCCATGTGGATTTTCTGACTTAGTGGGCGCAGTAAGAATTGCGGAATACGCATTTTTCAAATTTATTAAGATGTTTTACAGAGATGAGCAAAGCATAGCAGACTACCTAACTATAAACATATAAATGATATATATATATAATAAATAGATAATAAAATAGATATATATAAATTAATACAACATATATAATGAAGTTAATAAAAAAGTAATAAAAAAATATATAATATAAATAATTTTAATAATTTAAATAAGAATTTAGGTAATATATATTTGTAAATAATAAATTAATATAAGATATAATTAAAAATTTAATCAAAAAACATAATGATTATAAAAGATAAGAATATTAAATAATAAATAGTAATATAAATAATATATAAAAAAATAATAATAAAAATAATTTTTAAATCTTTTTTCTTTATTTATAACATCTATTAATATAGATCTATATATGATTATTATTATCATTAAGTTAGAATAACAATAAATAATAAATAAAGTACAAAATAAATTTAGATACATAAAACCTTCAGGTATTATAAGAAAAACTATATACTTACCAGAAATCTTTCAAACATTACTAACAAAAAAAAAAAAAAAAAAAGTTATAAATAAATAAATAATAGATGATATCATGTATATAGATGAACTTATATATACAAAATATAGAAAATAATATAAAAAATATATAAGTATATTATAATATATATACTAAATAATAAACAGATATATAACAACACATAAAAATATGATTAAAATAGTAATAAATAAATACCATCAAACTAAAAATATTAACCAAGCTAATAATATCAGAAGCTATCAAAATATATCTATAATATTATATATATAATATATATAATATTAAAATACGTCATAAAATAAAAAGGAATATACACAATAATACGAAAGTTGAAAAAAAACATATAAAAAAAATAAAAAATAAATAGTAAATAAATATGAAGCTCATAGCACTAAATTATTACTAAAACCTAAACCAAATATTATATTATATTATATAGTATAAATAGAATAAAAAACGAAACTAACGTTTTGAAAATAAGAAAACAACTGAGGAATGGAAGAGTACACTTTAATCACCTCTTAAAATAAAAAAAATAAATAGATATAATATACATATATACAAAAAATAAAATATAATAATAATTAACAAAAAAAATAATAAACAAAATAAAATAAAAAATAAATTATAATTAAAAATAGCTATAATAATTATATATAAAAATAACAAGTAATCAATATGATATAATAATAGAATAATATAAGATATATTATTATATAATAAAATATAGTATAAATAAATATAATAAAATTTAATATATATAATAATATATAAAATATAATATAAAAAAATAATATTATAAATATATATTGTATTTAAATAAAAAATATAAATATATATAATTAGTAATAAAAGTATATATAGAGTTATATATAAATAAATATAAATAAAAAATATATACTAATCATAAAAAATAGTAATATCATATAAAAATATATAAATATTATGTATTTAAAAAAATAGTAATAAAATAATAAAGAATATAGAATATAATATAAATTAAAATATAATATATCAATAAATAATAAGTAATTATTATAGATAATATATATATAAGAATAATATAAATATAAATATAATATTATAATAATATACATATAATATAAATATATATATAATATAACATAATAATCATTGCACTTAGTATATTATAACCTAAAGTACTAAATAAATATCAATAAATACTAATAAATAAATAATATATAATAAAAATATTAAATATGAAATATATAAATAATAAAATATGAATAAAAGATATAATATTCTTGCACTACGGTAGTCTGGATATGTATGATGCGAGGCTAGAATAGGTTTTCATCATTATTTGAATATTGATATGTATTACACGACGCAATAATAAGTTTTCCATCATTATTGGAATATTGAACTTCTCACAATACATGCGAAACATATACCCGATTTGAAATGCTGGATCAGAATGAGTGTTGCTTGGAGGCTGCTACTTGAGAATCAAAATCTGCCTTATAGTAACGAGACTATGCCAACTAATTTCCTATGCAGATTCTTCCGAGTTCTATTCAACGTACTATGCTAAAATAATTAGATTCTATCAAAAATTTCCTTTCCGATGTAGATCCAAGGAAAATTCCCGATTCATCGTCCCATCAATTTTAAAAGTCGTTTTCTTCAAATAGGTTTGTAAATCTATTAATGTTGAATAGTCCATATACTATTTAAAATTGTGTAAATCCAGAACTTAACACCATTTCACAAAGTTGTATTATTTAATATTGGTAAAGAAAATACAAAAGCCTAATCTTCAAAAATGTAAAAATACCCAAAGTTTATAAAAACAGTTTAAGTTAAGTGTATATACCTCAGACCCGGTATAAAGTCCCAAAGTTTAAACATTATCCGGTATCAAAAAATTTAACGAACCAGCTTCAGCTCACCACTGCTCAAAATTAATATCTTCCTGTACAAAAGATTTTTAGCAAATGACAAAAATAGACGCAGAACAATCAGTAGATTATATAAAATTCAGTATAAGTTAGGTTACCAAAGATCAAATTCCGGAGTATCACTGCAACATTCGCTTTAGTTACGACGAAACCACAAAACTCTTGCCTGGCAAAAAATTTCAGTAACCGTAATTTCTGCCTTACCAGTCTTATTTTGCACTTTGACCAGACAAATATTTCCAATATCCTTAAGAATACCAACTTTCCAATTTTTTTCTTTCAGCCAAAAATCTAAACATTCTCAGATCAAATCTAGTACCAAGTTCAAGGCATGTTAATATATAATTTTTTTTATTTTAAATATTACATTCTATCTATAGTTATATACTAAACATAATGGCTTTTAATTCGGTAAAAACTAAAGGTTTTGGACAAAAAACGCACTGGAGGTCATCTCTTTATTAGTGATTCCATTACAAATACTTTGGGAACTTTATTAATACATCAAAATATACATTTTATATCTTTAAAACTTGTTAACAGAGATAACACACAATTATAAGGTATCTATATTAAAGGCACACGCGAGCACCAACACACTGAAGTGTGAATTTTCTTTTTTTTAAAGTTCAAAAATTAAAAAACTAAAAAAACTTGTGCTTATGTGAAAAAAAAAATTTAAAAATTAAACCATTATAAAAATAAATCTATATAAAATGTTTGTAGTTTTATCCTAATAAATCTCTTGAAAATTTTATAGGAAGATTCAATAGATTAAATACATGTTCAAATATAATAGAACTGTATATGTATAATTGGTAAATCTAAAAATAACTAATCCATCCAAAAAAAACAAAAATATCTTTGGATTTTTCTGGTGTACGGATTAAAAAGCTTTTTATTGTTCAATATTTGGAGATTCAATATTAATATGTGGAGATTCTATATTTACATATAACTGAAGTAAAATAATAATTTAAGATTCCATATTTGTTCATAAAACAAATCCTTAAAAAATAAAACTTTCCTTTCGTTCGTTCGTTCTTGATTCACTTATTTTAGACGTATTCGCGTCTCTTTTGGGCTAAACCACAAGCGATGCAGATACAGACAACCTGAAACAAACAGAAAAAAGTTTTAATTATTATAGTCTTATTAGGAATATTCATGTGTAAACTTTATATTTAAAACCACCACCTTTGAAACTTTAAACAACAGCGTTGGTTAAAAAAATAGAAGCAAAACAGCTTGCTTTGGGTTAAACAAGTTTAAATTTTCTTCAAATTTTTTTTAATAACCCCCCGTGTGACCCAATCTTTCTTTCTCCCTTGAAATCTATTCAAGATTAATAAATTTCTTTAGTATTAGGCAAGGATGGAGAAAAAAGTAATCAGATCTTTCTGTCGACCAATATCAGCTTCCACCTTAGTCTTGTCGAGTAAAACAGTTAAATTACCAATATACTACTACAACTACCCCAAGTGGAAGAAAACCTGTACATCTTTAATTTACATTGCCTAATTCAAGAGAAGTATTATTTGATAAATGTTTGTGTGGGGGGTAAGTGTAAATACTGGCGACACAAAACTATGTTCCCTTCAGTTTTAATTGCCTACCCTTCTATTCTAACTGATTTATTTCCATTTCTTTTTAGTCTAACTATTCAGCTGTTGGAGATGAGAACAGTTTTATTCATTTTCGGTATAATTTTCTTTTAAAAACATTTAGATTAAATAATTTTTCCCCATTTGAGAAAGTTTGTAGTGATTATTTTCTACTAAAGATTTAAACTAGAACAGATACTGCTTAACCATTAACTAACCAAAGTGAGTGGTATAAAGCACTTATTTAATGCACTTTTCATAATAAAATAATAATTTAAGGACTAACATGGAGAAAAAAATAAATAGAAGCTAAACTTATCCAAAAGCACGAACTTCTAATAAATAATTAGAAAGTGAATAAATCCCTTTTGTTAAATTGATCCACATTTATATTATTCAAGATTAAAGAAATAGCTAGAACAAAATCTTAAATATTAGACGAATAAGATATGTAATTTTATTAGTCCCTTTCAAGATAAAACTTCTATTTTACTTCTTGCATCCCTTGTTCTTGTACCAATAGATTATATGTATGCATAATAATAAACAACTTATTATAACATTTCTACAGGTAATAGTCTCTCCAACCCTGATGTTATAAGTACCGTGCTAATTTCAGTTATCTTGAGAGAGAGAGAGAGAGAGAGAGAGAGAAAGAAGAGAGAGAAAGAGAAGAGAGAGAGAGAGAGAGAGAGAGAGAGAGAGAGAGAGAGAGAGAGAGAGAGAGAGAGAGAGAGAGAGAGAGGAAGAGAGAGAGAGAGAGAGAGAGAGAGAGAGAGAAAGAGAGAGAGAGAGAGAGAAGAGAGAGATAGAAAGAGGGAGAGAGAAAGAAGATAGAGAGAGAGATAGAGAGAGAGAGAGAGAGAGAGAGAGAGAGAGAGATAGAGAGGAGAGAGAGAGACGAGAAGAGAAAAGAGAAAGAGAAAAAGAGAAAGAGAAGAGAAAGAGAAAGAGAAAGAGAAAAGAGAAAGAGAAAAGAGGAGAGAGCAGAGAGAGAGAGAGAGGCGAGAGAGAGAGACATTGTATGCCCTGCGTGTCGTAGAAGGCGACTAAGGGACGGTTGTAGTTAGGTTGGCTGCCACTACCACTTATCTCTTGCCAGGAATGCAACCCTGCTCGGAGAAGGTCGTGAACGCCGTAAAAGGCCTTCTATCAGCGAAAATGTAATGAATCGTATGGGTACAATTTGACCGTCAAGAGGGATAAATGTCGGGGAGACAGAGGAAGAGAGGTATGGATGCATTTACAAGAAGGGCAAATTTGATTTGTCGCTGTGACTGAAACAAATTTGAAAGGACAGTGAAAATGAGTGGTTGTGGTGTGAAAATGCGTTGGTGTTGCTGGTGGGAAAGGATGAGAGGTACAGAGACATATAAGGCCTGTATAGCTATGCTATGGTAGACTTTAGTGAGTACTAGAATTCCTAAATCGGTTAAATTTACGTTTGAAGTGTGCAAGTATGTGTGGTTGTGACGTTATCCATCTGAGGGAAATGTGGAGAGAACGCTTCGCTGGGATAATCTGAATGATTTTTGGATGGAGAGAGTAAGGAAGCTTCAGATTGATCGTGTTGGGGGACCTAAATGGTTGGATAGGTGATCAGAAAAGGGATGGTATAAACAAGTGGATTTAGGGTGTCGGGACGATATTTAACATGGTAGGAAGGTGATTGAATTTTGTGAGGAGAGTTGTTTGTGAAGCTAATACTTTCTTAAACACAAGAGTATCCATAAGTATACTAGAGTTGGTGTAGGTAGAGAGGGTGATTTGGAAGTTGTGTAACTAGAAGCGTTTATGAAGGGTATAGTTCACGAGGAAATTGGAGGAGAGCAGTAATAGTACCTTGTATAAGGGTAAGGGAGATGAGGGGAAACTGTAGGAATTATCAGGGGAATTAGTTTATTGAGTGTTTTAGGGAAGATATATATGCTAGTATTTAGTCGAAAGAGTGCGTAGAGTGATGACTGATTGGGAAGAACGATGTGCGTTAGGAGTGGTAGAGGAATGTGTTATACAATCTTTACATTTGACACAATTTGATTGAGAAAACATGAGGGCAAGAAGAAAAATTGTTTTAGATTTTTGGATTTGCAACAGGCTTATGATAGGATTAATAGGGAATCTCAATGGCAGGTGTTAGTAATATACGGTGTTGGTCGTAGGCTTCTGAATGGAATCAAAGTTGTATTGACGATAGTGAAGTGTGTTAGAATAAATGGCGTCAAAAAGTGATTGGTTTAATATTAATAGTGGAGGTGGGCAGGGATATGTCTTCTTGGTTATGCAATTTGTATCTGGATAGGGTTATGAAAGAATCCAGAGGTGGGGGTGGCAGAAATGGTGTTAGAATGATGGAGAATGGAGGTGATGGAGGTTGCCCTACCTATTCATTCGGCTGATTTGTTTTGTGTGGTGAATCTGAAGAGATTTGAGAGGATCTGGTAGCGAAATTTGGCAGGGTGTGTAAAAGGAGGGATTTGAAAGTAACCGTATAAATAAGAATAAGGTTATGGTTGTGAGTGAGACAGTCCTCAGTGTGAAGTTATGTTAGATGGTGAGCAGCTGGAACAAGTATTCCGAGTTTAAATATTTTTAGGAATATATGTTGCGATCAAAAGGGAACGTGATGATGCAGAATGTTAGTATGAAAATTGCGAATGGCAGGAAGTGTGGCTGGTGTTAATTAAATCTTTGATGGATGTAAGGGACAGTATTGAGTGCGCTAGGCGTCTTACATGAGGGTATGGTTTTACCTTGTTAATGCATAGTAGCGAACTATGGTCTGGAATAAGAGGTATAGATCTAAAGTTCAATGTGTTCAAGAATTGATAAAGGAGGAATGAACGTATTTAAGAGAGTTGTGTGGAAGAAAGGGGTTAATAAGAGAAGTAAATGAAGTACGTTGAGATGGTTTGGTCTTGGAAAGGCATGAATGATAGTCGGGTGGTTAGGCGGATGTATAGTGGTGAGTGGGTTGAGAATCAACTGGCTGGGAGACCAAAGAAAAAGTGGATTGAGTCCGTAAAGGAATGTTTGGAGGAGAGAAGAAAGGTGCATAATAGGAGTGAATGGGGGTTTTGTGAGGGGGTATGGTTTGTGGCCACCTGGCCAGGGGACTGAACCTACACTGACGATATCATAAGTGACGGCCTGCTCGCGGTCCTTGAAGCCTAAGAGAATT
>JABUQX010007937.1:60000-65968 GCA_015478945.1 Trachelipus rathkii
AAAATTGCCGAGTAATAGCAACACTCATATTATAAAAAAAGGGTAAAATAAGATTAATGTTTTAACTTGCGTATCGGTTGGATAGTTCGAACTGCCGCTCGTGTTGTGCACCTCACAAGAAGATTGGAACCCAAGAAATGAATATGGGATTGTGAAAACTTAGGTGCTCGCATTTGTTTTTAAACTAACATATAGTTGCACAGTATTATTCGTGTAATCGCATCATATATTACTTATGCCTTTGGGGTATTGCTAAATTTGCATTTTTTTGAGGAATGTGGTTTGCGTTGCTCTTAAGCCCCTATTTCTCAGAGGGAAGAATTGTACTTATAAAAATTAAAAACATATTACCTTAAAGAGATTCGCAGACATACCAGGTAAGAAATCCTAAAAAAGTGTAGAATAGATTTAATAATGATTAATACGATTAGTAAAGGCAGTAATTGTGGGTTAATTACATTAGCTCTATATAATTTGTATATTTAGTGTAGTAAATATGATATGATAGATGAGAATAATATTATATAAGTAGATTAAGCTATGAGTAGAGAAGTATAGCTAGCTGATGTATAGATATAAAAGATAGATAGTTTTAGTGAGTGTGTAGTTTGATTATACTAGGAGAATATAAGTATTTAGAGAGTAATGATATAATTTGGTTACGGCCTGTAAAAGTAATAAGGTATGCATGATAAGTAGCTTAAAGTTATAGTAGTAGGTATAAGAGTTGTGAAATAATGATAGTATGATTCACTAGTTGATGATTGTAGTTAGTGACAACGGTAAATAGAATGTGAATAAAAAAAATCAACAATATATACATATAATGCTGGTATTGATAGTATAGGAAAGTTGTAGGTATCTATACTATTAACGTGGTGTGAGGTGGGGGCTTGATTGTTTGACGTTAATTATTAAATCTATTTGATTATATGAACAAGAAGACTATATCTTGTTTTAACCTTGAAGTCTACTTTAGTTATTCTTACGTATTGATGGGTGTATTATTATACGTAGTTTAGGTACTAATGGTAATCAGAATAACTTATTGGTATAGTAGAATAATGAGGAGGATATGATGCTTAATGAGTATAAGGTTCTTGTTTTCAGCATTAGTAATTACGCTAGAGTCATGTTAGTATGAAGTGAATATTAATAAAATCATCAAGAATTATAATGAATAAAAAATG
Organism: Trachelipus rathkii; assembly: GCA_015478945.1. Classification (NCBI taxonomy): domain Eukaryota; kingdom Metazoa; phylum Arthropoda; class Malacostraca; order Isopoda; family Trachelipodidae; genus Trachelipus; species Trachelipus rathkii. The sequence goes on from JABUQX010007937.1 coordinate 61,191, forward strand.
TATATTATATATCTATATACATACAATATATAAGCGAATAACAGATATTATAATAAGTATAATTAGCTTAGCCTTGGTAATGTGACGTAAAAGCGTATAGTGAATGAGAGTAAATAAGTATTGTTATTGACTATTATATAGCGTATGTAGGTATTTTGATAAGGTAATGATTGGTAATTGGATCCGGTATTTAGATTGGATATGTAATCAAAGTATTATATGATGCTGTGAGTATTTGCTATGAGTAATGACTATACCTAGCTTGCGGAAATTCAAAATAAGAATAATAAGGGAGAGGAGTAAACAAGAAAATATATATATATATATAAAATCTGTTTTGAATAAAAATATGTTATATATATATAAATATTATGTGAGCCAGTAGTGAAGAAAATGATGCAAATATGGGTAATGAACGTTCGGTTTTTGAGAGGGTAGATGATATGTGGCTTATAGCTCAATAGTAGATAAATAAACTCTTATTAACATTAACTAGTGAGTGACTCTCATATAGGTGAGTTACTGATAGTACAGTTGTATATATTGTGTAGAGTTGCTCGGGTAGATTTGGCTTATGACTCACTCGGTCTTATGTCATATTAAGCCATTACTAGGGGTTAAGTTGTAGTGAGGGGTACTATTCTTACTATCTAGACTAGTATATCAATATTACATTTAGTCTTTACTTAGTTTTAGTTCATTGTTCGAGTCGTTTTTCACCTACTAATTATTAGGAGGAACTAAAAGGTAGCTAAGCTCTGATAGTTTGATGATATATATATTATATAATATTATATATATATATATATATTTAATATATATATTAATATATAATATTATAATTATATATATTATAGATATATATATTATTATAATATATATAATATTATAATATATTATATATAATATATATAATATATATATATATTATATATTAAAATATATATAATTATTAATATATTATATATATATATTATATACCAGCATACATAATAATAACTTAAAAAATAATATCACATATTAATTATTAAAGAGGCAGAAACTCTGACCTTGTTGTCCAGGTTAGGTGCCTATCAGAATTAGACATGAATAAAATAAATATATAGATGATATTAAAAAGAATGAGAAAAATGAATATCTTTTAATTAACTCATTTAATTTGACGAATTAATAATTAAAAATATTCTTGCAACCACTATTCTTTCTATTTAGAGTATTTAAACTACTATTACAAAATAATTATTAAAAGTACATATAGATAGAATACCATATTTTTATTAATCATGCTTCTACTGAAATATGTGATAGAAGTTATTGTGAATTTATTATTGAATAGGTATATGTATAGTTTCGGTTTAGTGTAAGTTATTTTTTGAGTTCCACAGGAGCGATATAAATAAAATTTTAATATAAAAAAACAAAAATAAATATATTTTATTTTTTTTACTTTTTGTTTGTGTACAAGTTTTTTTATAGATTGTATCTAATTCCTGCCTTCCAGCGCTCTCACTCACCGACCATACTGTGTGATGTATCTCGAGGATGTATGTGTAAATAATATAAATGATGTGATCTGTGATATAGGATAGAATTAATAATGTACATTGATATATGTGTAGAACTCCATGCAGTGTGTTTAGCTTAAGTACTGGTTCTAGATTAGTGTCGTAAGTATACTAATTTATTGTTTAGGTATTAATCCATTGAGTTTTCGATAGATTCTCTCGCTATAAATTAATTATATATAATACTCTAATAATTTATAATTAATAAATAAATAAATGATTTTATTTATTTATTTATTTATCCATTTATTTTATTATTTTATTACTCTTATATATATACATATTATATACTTACAATTGTATATCATCTCAATTTACTGCTCGTCTCTATAATTTATATAGATTATCTCTAACAACTCGACATCAACAACACCAATATACTCAACTGCCAAATTATGTTAATACGAATATATGATTTAGTATATATATATGATAATATATATTTTATAATATAATATTATATTATATATATATATTATATATATTATATATATTTATATATATATTTATATATATATATTAATAGATATATATATATTATATATATATATATAAGTTAATTATAATTATATATATATATATAAACTTATATATAGATATATATTATTTTAAAAATATATATTATATATTATATATATATATAATATATATAATATATATATATACGATATTTATATATATTTATATATATATATATAGTATATATATATATAATTATATATATATTATAATATCATATATATATCATATATATATATATATATTAATATATAATATATGTATTATATATATTATATATATATATATATATATATATATATATACAGATAATATATATATATATATATATATTATATATATATATATTAATATTACTGTCATTAACATTAATACTGCCACCATTCTAGGTATGGATTTCATCATATCCTCAGGTTATATATTATTTATATATAAGTGCAAGCTACTATTATTCTTATCGTTTCAATGTTTATAACTTCTTCTAGGCATGTGCAGCATTGTTTCATTAAAGCACTCAATAGTGATTAGTAGGTGATATAGTAGGAAGTACTTAACTAATATATATATAATATTTATTAATATATATATATATATATATATTATATATATATTTAATTACTTATATATTTAATATATTTATAATATAGTATAATATATATATATATAATATGATATATATATTTTTCTTATTATTATTATATTATATTAATAATATAATATAGTATAATATATATATATAATATTAATATATATATATATATACTCATATGATTGTACTATATATATATATTATAATATATATATGATATATTATATATAATATATATATAATATTTATTTAATATATATCTAGTATTTATAAGTAATTATTAACTGTGATACAGATAATTATAAATCAGATCATGGATACAATATATAATATTAACTGTATCTAGTGGTTTAAAGATATTATATTAATTATATTAATTAATTATATTATTAATTATTAATTATATATATTATATTATATATATATTAATATATATTATATTATTATAATATATATATTATATATATATATATATATATTATATGATTTATATATATATATTATATTATATTATTTATATATATATATTATATATATATATTAATTAAGTATATATTATATATAATATATATGATATATATATATTAACATATATATATATATATATTATTAATATATAGTATATTATATATATACTAATATTATATATAATGATTTATATATTATATAATCTTAATATATATATATTAATATTATATATCATAATATTATATTAATTATCATAATTATATATATATATATTATTAAATATATATATATATTATATATATATATTATATATATACTATATATATATAGTATCCTGGTTATTTATAATTATATATATATATATATATATATGATATATTATTGAATAATATTATATATATATAATAATAATATACATAATTATAATAGTTATTTATAAATATATATAAAAATTAGTTAAACTAATATATATATATATATTTAATATAGTATTAGTTAGGATAAGAGACGAATACTACTCTCAAATTATACTCACGATGAGTATAATACGTTAAAAGCGAGCCGTTTATAATAGTATATATTTATATTTGATCATATAATAACACCTATAGTGAGGGGTTTACCAATACGTTATATATATATATATATTGTAGTTCACGACATCACTATACAGAATAACTTACGTTATATATATATATTATAATATTAATATTATATATATATATTAATATATATTTCATATTTATATATATATTATATATATATTATATATTAATATTATTATATAGATTTTTTATATAAGTTATTTAAATTATATATAATATATATATATGATATATAAATATTGTATACATTTTATATATATATATATATATTATATTAAAATATATATATATATATATATTTATATAATAAAATATATATTATACTATATATATATAATTAATCTGTGAGTATACCGATGTTTCAGATGTTTTGAGTAGCAATAGTCCCGAGTTCCAAATCCAAGTTTAAGTCGAGGATTAGTTTATACTAATTCAGAATCCCATTTAAATAAATATATGTCTTTATATGATACTGTGACATATTATTTTTATTGCAGTTTATATAAAGTCTATTAATATGTTACCGTCAATCAACTTTTTCTTTCCTAGAATAACGGAAATAGTACTTAAAATTATATTATATTATACTCACTAATAATAATAATATTATAATTATATTATATATAAATAATAATAAAATAATAATAAATAATAAATAATTAATATAACTCATATAATATAACTCTAAATAATAATATTACAAAAAGTAATATTAATAATTAATAAATAATATTAATTTAATAAAATAATTAAATAATAATTATTTAAATAAATATGATAATAATTATTAATTGAATATTTATATATTACTTAATATAATAATATAATAATTAATTAATAATTTAAATTTAATAAAAATATAAATATATATATATAATAAATAATATAATAGTATAATAATAATCAATGATTAAAAATAATAAAAAAAGAATTATCTAAATCAAATTGAGAAATGATTTTTTAGGTAGTACATATTAATATATTATTTGATTTAATTAATATGAGTATAATTATTTATTGAAATAAATAATC
>JABUQX010007938.1:12500-15000 GCA_015478945.1 Trachelipus rathkii
CGGATATCCGCTACACCTCTATATATATATATATATATATATATATATATATATATATATATATATATATATATATATATATATATATATATATATATATATATATATATATATATATATATATATATGTGTTTATTTTTCATTATATGTGTTTCCATATATATATATATAGATATATATATATATATATATATATATATATATATATATATATATATATATATATATATATATATATATATATATAAACATAAATAATAAAATAATTAATATATATATATATATATATATATATATATATATATATATATATATATATATATATATATATATATATATATATATATATATATATATATATATAAATATATATATTAATATATATATATATATATATATATATATATATATATATATATATATATATATATATATATATATATATATATATATATATATATATATATATATATATATTCTGCATCGTTTTTCCTTTGAAAAACTATTAAATAATTTAAAACCTCACCTATTGTACAAAACTAGTTTGAAATATATACACAGGAAATAATAACCTTATTACTACAAAAATTTCTGCAGACTTTAAACCACATAAGATTTTCATATTTATTTTCTAAATCGGACCTCACCACTCCTGAAATCTCTCAAAAATAATAAAACTATCATCATATGTAAACCTACAAAGCTAACGATGTAGTTATCTTAAATAAATCCGTTGCTTAAATAAGTAAGAGATAATGTATCCGATACAGATAAATTTAACCCCTCACAAAGACCCTCTGGAAGTTATCCTTTAAATCTAGAAGATAAATTAAACCGTTCATTACGTAAATTTCATACGAAAAAACATACTAAGCCAAATCTCAATACATTCATGTTACTCTAGAGGCTTTTGCTCCTGGTATTTTATACGGTCTCCCCAACATACATATATATATATATTCCCATACGACCTATCTTAGCCGCTTACAATACACATAATTACAATTTAGCAAAATTTTTAGTTCCCTATCTATCACCCTTCAGCATAAATCAATATACTATACAAAATTCCTACTCATTTAAATCTTGGCTTTCCTCTATCAATAATCTTCATAAATTTTACATGGTTAGTTTTGACGTAGAATCATTATATACTAATATCCTACTTTTGAAGCCATAGATATCTTATTAAACAGTATTTCCATACTCAATCTTCATTCATGAATTTCACCTGATCAATTCAAGGAACTTTTAACTTTAGCTGTATCCGAAACTTTTTTTCCAAATGAACAACAATCAATGATGCGATAAAAAATTATGGGCTCTCCTCTCAGTTCCATTCTTGCCAACACATACTTAAAACATTATGAATCAATCTGGCTTGACTCTGCTCCTCAAAACTGTAAACCTTCTTATTACAGACGCTATATAGACGATACTTTTCTGCTTTTTTCTAATAAACAAAAAGTTACTCCTTTCCTAAATTTTATCAATAGTCAACTACCTAACATTAATTTCACTGTAGAAGAAAGAAACTAATAACACTTTATCCTTTTTAGATTTGAATATTACAAAAACTGACCCACACATCTCTCTAAATATACATCGAAAACCTACTTTCACCAACCTTGCACAAAATTTTTTCAGCCATGTTCCTTTTCTTTATAAATGTAATAGCATAAATACCTTAATATATAGAGCTTACCATTTAACATCCGGTTATTTAGAACTTCATACAGAACTTTCTTTCATAATTAAACATTTCAACTCCAATTTATACCCCTCTTCCTTAATATATAACTTAATAAAAAGATTCCTTAATAAAATATATTCACACAACAAACCCCTTATGCTACCTTCCAAACAACCTTTTTATATTAAAATACCCTTCTACGATCACCATTACACTAAAATTAAACAGGAACTTACAAAACTTTTATCCAACTCTTACCCTCACCTAAAACTTATTTTTCTCTTTACGCCCAACTCTTCCATAGGCTCCCTTCTAAACCATAAAGATTCTCTGCCTGCTCCTCTGCGTTCGTCCGTCGTTTATAAATATTCATGTGGTGACTGTCAAGACACCTACGTTGGCAGTACCCAACGCCAACTCACCGTCAGGATGGACGAGCATAGAGGCTGCTCGGCTAGAACAGGTTCACTTTTCACCAATCCTCCCGCATCTAGTATTAGAAATCATAGCCACAATAAAAATCACCCTATAAATAAACAATATTTCACTATACTAACTCAAACCAACCAATTCCTTGATTTAAAAATTCTGGAATCACTCCATATTGCCAGTCTCAAACCTTCTCTCAACAGTGATAGTGGTCCTTATCAACTGCAACTTTCATAATTTAAAACAGTGTATTTAATTGTTATCATTTCCTTTTTTCAGATGAATTGTTTATATTAATGGATATTTATTTATTGTTAATTTAATAAAAAGTAATATAAAAAAAAAAAACTGTGTCCTGATGATGGGAATAGTAAACTT
>JABUQX010007938.1:35000-37500 GCA_015478945.1 Trachelipus rathkii
TGTTGCCACTTTAAATGTTGGAACGTTGAGAGGAAAGGAGGAGGAGATGGTGATGCTGATGATAGAGCGGGGGTTGGATGTGCTGGGAGTTTGTGAAACGAGATTGGCCGGAAGTGGAGTTAGAGTTCTTCATCATAATTACCAATTGATATACAGTGGAGGAAGAGAAAATAGACATGGAGTGGGAGTGATATTATCGGAGGAGATGGCACAAAGAGTAAGTAACATCGAACAGAAAAATTCTCGTATTATGTCTGTTTCAGTAAAGACAAACGGAGTAAATCTAAGCTTTATACAGGTGTACGCACCGCAGCAAGGAAGACCAGCTGGAGAGAGGGAAGTTTTTTATCAAGAATTGCAGGACGTCAAAAATAGAGTACCTTTCCATGATAATGTAATTGTTTTGGGGGATATGAATGGACACGTTGGTGTGGATCGCAGAGGAATAGAGAATGTGATAGGAGCGTTTAGTTTGGGAAATAAGAATCTGGCGGGAGATAGCATCATAGACTTTTGTGTACGTAACAACATGAGTATAATGAACACGTACTATAATCATAGAGAAAGTCAGAAATGGACATGGTACAGATGGGATGACAGAAGGGAGGCATATGGAGAGAAATCAATGATAGATTTGATATTAACAAACAACAAAAGAATATTTAAGGATGTGAAAAGTATACCATCCGTATCGGGAGATGCAGACCACCGAATGGTGGTGGGGAAATTGAGAATGGAAATGCCGAAGCCTTTTAGATGCAGGCGGAGAAAAAGATTTATGGTTGAGAAACTGAGAGACCAGGATTGTAAAAACACATTCCAGAGAGAAATGGATACGAAAAGACAGAGGATTGGGGAGGATGTAGATGTGGAGGAAGGGTGGGAGGTTTTCCGTGATACATTGGTGGAGGTATCTGAGAGGATCATAGAAACCAAAACAATATATGGAAAAAAGAAAAGACAAACAGCGTGGTGGACAGAAAGAGTGCAAGAAGCAGTCAAGAGAAAAATGAAATGTTTTAGAAGATGGATGAAGACAAGAAGAATGGAGGATAGAGAAGCATATATAACTGTGAGAAATGAAACAGAGAGAATAAAAAGAATGGAAAAGGAAAATACATGGGAGAAGATTGGTAGAGATCTGGAAGAGGACCTTGCGGGTACTAGAAAATTGATATTTAATATGGCAAAAAACTATAGGAAAGGAACAGCACCTCCAACATATGCAATGAAGAATGAGAATGGAACGTTGTTAACGGACCCGAAAGAGATTGGGGAAAGATGGAAGAATTATTTTGTTGATTTGCTGAATATACCAAATGATGTGGAGGAGGAGGATATGCATGAAGTGGAGAACCATGGGGAGGTGGTGGAGGATGAGTGGCAGATCACGGACGAAGAAATGGCATATGCCTTGAAGAAGATGAAAAACGGGAAAGCACCGGGTGAAGATATGATACCGGCGGAAATCTTGAAGAATGTGGGAGGAGAAGGAACTATATGGATGAAAGAATTAATGAATAAGTGCTGGCGAGAAGAAAGGACACCTAAAGAATGGAACAGATCAGTAATATGCCCAATTTTTAAAAAAGGGGATAAGGCAGACTGTAGAAATTACAGAGGAATTGCTTTGACACCACATATCGCAAAGGTATACGAACGAATATTAGAAAAAAGATTGAGAGAGAGGGTAGAAGATAAAATGGATGAGTGGCAACATGGCTTTAGGCCAAATAGATCAACTACTGATTTGATATTTGCTTTAAAGATGGTATGTGAAAAGGGTTGGGAATTTAACAGAAAAATGTATTTGGCATTTGTAGACCTGGAGAAGGCTTTTGATCGTATACCGAGAGGGGTCCTGTGGAATATACTTAGAACGAGAGAGTATGGAATACCGGAAAAACTAAGAAGAGCAATAAAGAGCACTTATACGAATAGTTTGTGCAAAGTGAAGACCCAGATGGACGATGGAGATTGGTTTGAGGTTGATACGGGGGTGAAACAGGGTAGTGTTCTCTCTCCGATTTTGTTTATCCTGTTCATGGATTATTGTGGAAAAATGGTCCAGAGACGAGTGGAGGGAACTGTCTTTGGATACGCAGATGACCTTGCGTTGGTGGCTGAATCAAGAGAGGCTCTGCAGAGATTTATTGCAGTGTGGGATGAGGAGTTGAGGGAGAGAGGAATGAGGATAAATGAGGAGAAGACTGAGGTGATGTTGATAAGTAAAGAGGAGGAGGAAATGAATATTAGAGTGAGGGATCAAGAATTGAAGCAGGTTGATCAGTTTAAATACCTTGGAGTTTGTTTCGGGGCGGGAAATGTTATTAACATAGAATTGAATAGTAGAATAGAAAAGTTTAACAATACATTAAGATTGCTATATCCGCTAATACGAGACAGAAATGTCCCTCGAAAAGTGAAAATAGTAATATACGTGTCTATTCTACGACCTATATTAACGTATGGTTGCGAAGCGTGGGCTTTAACTACAAAA
>JABUQX010007939.1:0-10000 GCA_015478945.1 Trachelipus rathkii
AAAAAAAGAGAGATCAAAAGTGATTGTTAGTATTAATAGCGGAGTGAGGCAGGTTGTGTTATGTTCTCCTTGTTATTCAATTTGTATAGGATGGGGTTTATGAAAGAATTGAAGGTGGGCTTGACAGAAATTGGTGTTAGAATGATGGAGATGAGTGGAGGTGCCCTACTATTATTCGGATGATTTGGTTTTGTTGGCGAATCTGAAGAGTTTGAGAGGATTGGTAGAGAGATTTGGCAGGGTGCGTGTAAAAGGAGGGGTTTGAAAAGTAAAACGTAGATAAGAGTTAGGTTCTGGTTGTGAGTGGAGGATATCCTTCAGTGTGAAGTTATGTTAGATGGTGAGCCTGGAACAAGTGTCTGAGTTTAAATAATTTGGATATATGTTGATGAGAAGGGAACGGATGAATGCAGAGTGTATTAAGAAAGTTGTGAATGGCAGGAAGTGGCTGGTGCAATTAATCGTTGGTGAATGTAAAGGGATAAGTCTTTAGTGCGCTAGGGTCTTACATGACGGTATGTTGTTACCTGTGTTTATTGTATAGTAGTGAGACTATGGGTTGGAAATAATATATGATCTAAAGTTCAATGTGTTCAGATGGACAACTTAGGGGCATGCTAGGTTGAGAAGAATTGAATAAAATAAGGAATGAACATATTAGAGAGTTGTGTGGTGTGAAGAAAGGGGTAAACGAGAGAATAAATGAAAGTTATGTTGAGGATCGGTTTGGTCATGTGGAAAGGATGAATGATAGTCGGTTTTTAAACAGAGATTTATAGTGGCGAGTGTGTTGAAACCGACCGGCGGGAGATTGAAGAAAAGTGGATTGAGTCGGTAAACGAAATGTCTGAGGGAGAGAAATGTGAGTTTGGGCAGAGGCGAGAATAAATTTGCATAATAGAAGAGAGTGGCGGGGTTTTGTGAGGGGGTATGGTTGTGGCCCACCTGGGTCAAGGTATGAACCCACCTGACGATTTACCATAGTGAGGGTTCCGTTGCAGTCCTGGAAAGCTATAGGTGGATTTTCCTGACTGCGACGAGTGCCTTACTATTAAATGAAGCAGAGTGGGGGGGGGGGTAAGGCTGGGCTTTCTTTTTTCGACTTTTTTTTCATATTCTTCTACTGCTTTCTTTTCTGATGCGTGTTACGCACCTTACCACCAGTCTTGGGAGAAAAGGTAGATGAAGAATATATTATATATATTATCATATATATAATATATATTATATATATATATATATATATAATATATATTATATATATATATATATAATAATATATATATATATATATAAATAATATATAATAAAATATATAAAAATAATAATAAGAATCATAATCAAATGTAATAATTATATACCCTAGAGAACTTAAAAACTTTATTAAATACTAAACTCTACTTCATATATTGTAATACCTCTTTTAACATATTGTAATTTACTGTATTTTAATGCTAAATACCTTAAAAAGTTGATTTATATGAAAAATAAGTAATTTAAAAAAAAAAAAAAAATTTTGGCCCTTGGTCTTTTTAAAAAAAAAAAACGTGTTTTTTTTTTAAAAAAACGAACAGGTTTTTTTTAATCCAAACCCTACTCAAGACCATTCCTGATTTCTTCCATATTGCAACAACGTAGATCAGCACCTAACCCATTCACTTTTACAATCAATAACCGACCTAATCAGTTATTAGAAAGTTACTATGATAAAGTCAATTATATACCCCCAATTCTGGAAACAAGCACTCATTCTCCCAAAACTTAAACCCAAAAAAGACCCAATTTCCCATCCTCCTATCGACCAATTTTCTCTCCTCTCCACCATCAGCAAACTGCTGGAGAAACTAATATTAAACAAAATATCCCCACACATCACCCTCCCAGAATTCCAACACGAATTTAAAGGCAATCATTCAACTACAACAGCCCTCACCTCCCTCACACAACACATAATTAATGGCTTTCAACCAATCCCATCACCAGATCCAATACTCACACCAGCCATCGACATTAAGCAAAGCCTTTGGCCACTGGTCCGCCACATACATCTTTACAAAATCCTTCAATGCCCCTTAGAAAACAATGATAAAAAGTGGCTCTTAAACTTCCTCACCAATCGATACGCCAAAGTTCTCCATAAAAACACCCTATCACACTCCATTAAACTAAACGGCGTACCACAGGGCGTCATTCTCTCTCCATTTCTCTTCAATCTACTTTAGCAGCAGTCATGCCCAACCCTCCAACCAATCCACCAACTAATCACTTACGCAGACGACATCAGTCATTTCAAATTGCCACTTGTAAATACACGCCACTTCAACACACCAAGAATACCTACAATTACTAGAAACTTGGCTACTCACCAATTGAATGACAGCTTCCCCCCTTAACCTCCATCCCCTCCTAACAAAGTCTACTTGAACAACAACCCCTCCCCTAAACAAAACCCAAAAATATTAGGACTCACTTTGACACACACATGGCGTTCTCCCCCACATTGATCAAAATTACTTCCTCAACCCAACGGAAATTAAACAACCCTCCGAACCCTCTCCCAACACATCATCGACAGAAAACACACCCTTACCGCAATCCACAAACAACTCCTCAGAACAAATTTAAACTATGCCTCCCCGCATGGTTCCCAGCACTATCAACAATCCAACTTAAACAAATTACAAATTACACAAAACACTGCCCTTAGAATAATCACTGAATGTACTAAAACAACCCCCATCAAACATTAACATAACAAGACATATATCCTTCCCATCCCTACCCACTTGCAGATGGTAGGGACACGATCTTCCAAAAAACACTCATCCAACCCAATCCATCCAAAAAAAATACTCTCTGCAAATACCCCCCGACAGACTAAAAAACCCCCTCCTCACCAGACAAACTTTATAATGACATCAACAACATCCCCCTCCACCCCCAAATAGGTCTTGGCTCACTCACATCCATACACAATTAACTAACACATATCTACAAAAACCGCCCCAATAACAATCTACTAAACACCCCATCCCCAAACATCTCCCCTACAGAAGAATCACTGTCCAGAAGAGACCAAATTAACCTCGCCCGGAGCAGATCAGGTCACCACCCAAATCTTTTGCAATATAAATTCAGATTCAAACTTGACGTTATTTCCCCTCTGCACTAGATGTCATATATCCCAGGACACAATGGAGCACTTCCTTCTGGAGTGCCCCGCCCTCGACGCCCCCCGTACCACCTTCGCTGTAACTTCTCTTCTCGACCTGTGGAACCACCCAAGAGCAGTGGCCGGCTTTCTGGAGGCGGTGTGGCCCCTCCACTAAGGTGGGCCAGGGGACAGAAATATATATATATATATATATTATATATATATATATATATATATATATATATATATACTATTTTTGGGGAACAAACTCCATATTATATATATAACTATGTGATGGGACAATTAAGAATTTTTGACAATGACGACGATTATACTAAATTTTGATGACGACAATTAAAATTATATAATTTTTAAAAAAAATTTATTTTAATTAATTTAACAAATTTATATAATAATTTTGAATTAAATTGTGTTCACTTCATTCTTATTTAAATGTGTAAATACATTAAGAACCGCATTAGTACATAAAAAGTTTTCCTGTTATTCATTAACACTTGGTTTTTGTTTCTAATTTTCTAATATAATAATAATAAAAATAATAATAATAAATAAAAATAATAATAATAATAACAATAATAATAATAAGAAAGTGGGTAGAATTAAGAGAAGTTAAGTGAACAAGGTAATAAGGTTATTTAAGACGCTCGCAAGTAAATCAGTTGAATGTGAAGTTGAAACTGAACAAATCTGGAAGCAAATGAAGGAAAGCGGTTGTTAGCAGTCCAAAAGAAGTATGTGGATGTGCTAAAATAGGAAGTAAGAATGTTAACAGTGAGTGGTGGAATGAAGAGGTGATGAAGGCGGTTAAAAGTAAAAAAGATGTGATTGAATGTACTAAAAGCCAATGATGAGGTTTCAAAAGAAAAATGCTTGGAATTATACAAGGAGGAAAAAAGGAATACTAAAAGGTGCAAACGTAGGAGGAAAAAAAAGGTAAATGAACACTTTGGAAGGAGCATGAATGGAGACTTATAAGGGAATAGGAAGCTCTTCTAGAAGGAAGCGTGAAAGGTTAAGAATGAGAATAAGGGGAATCTGCTTAGAATAATGAATAGCGATGGTGTTTTTAACTGATGAAATGGATGTGAGGGGAGTATGGAAAGAACACTTCAAAAATCTGTATAACATCAGCAGTAATGAAGAAGTGATAGTTTATGTGCATGGGTCTGATGGTGCAAGAAGGAATAGGTACTTTGGGAATGTCATTAGTAAGGTGGAGGTAATGAGAAGTGAGAAAGTTGAAAAATGGTAAATCTGCAGGTATAAATGAAATTACTGGTGAAAATAAAAAATGGAGAGAGATGGTGATTGATTGGATTGGGAAGTTCCATAACAAAGCATTTATGGAGGGTATAGTTCCGAGAGATTGGTGGGGAGCAGTAATAGTACCCTTATTTAAGGGTAAGGGGGATAAGGGTAGCTGAAGGAATTACAGGGAATTAGTTGGAGTGTTGTATGGAAGATATATGCTGGTATTTTGGTCGAAAGAGTGCGTCATGTGACTGAAGGACTGATTGGTGAAGAACAAGGTGTGTTTAGAAGTGGTAGAGGATGTGTATCAAATCTTTACATTGAAACAAAAGATTGAGAAAATGAGGGAGAAGAATAAATTGTATTTAGGTTTTATGGATTTGCAACAGCTATATGATAGGATTAATAGGGAAGCTCTATGGCAGGTGTTTGTGATATATGTTGTTGGTGGTAAGCTTTTGAATGGAATAAAAAGTATGTATGACGATAGTGAAGCATGTGTAAGAATAAACCCTAAAGTAAAACTAAGAATAGGCCCTAGATAAACTTAAATATAGAATTAGAAAAGCCAAAGCCTATTATATAGTTAAATATGGATTGTGTCAATGCAGAATTGATCCATCTTCAAGGTCAAGACAAACTGGGAAGAATTGGAAGTATCTATGCATAATAAGGCTTAGTGGCATACCAGATGCAATAGAAGCAATCAATGGTAAATTAGAAAAGCCACAAGAACCCAGTACTGCAGCAACAGTTGAAGAGAAAAATGCATACAAAAAGAAATTGGACAAATTCAACAAAACTCAATCAGATGTAATGTTTTTGTTGGTTTCAACCATAAGCCAAAGTATTAGAAGTCAAATAAGGAATCTTTTGAAGCCAGATGAAGTGTGGAAGGAACTTCACAATCTCTTTGCAGGAGTTGAAGAAAAATTTTGATGTGTGTTTCACCAGTTTTTTGCTTACAAATGAATGAGAAATTAAGACCATGGCTGGAAATTTATCTTCAATAAGACAGCTCTGGGGTAATCTCAAGGAAAAAATGGTCTAAATCAAGAGAAGAATGATGTACATTGAAGAGATAATAATATGTAGATTTTTTAATTATGGCCAAAGGATTTAAAATTTCCAAACTACATGGCTCATGATTCATAGTAATAGAAAAGAAAGAAGTATAGATAATCTGGTAACTCGGCTTTGCACAGAAGCAAATAAGATAGCATCAAAGGTTGTCAGAAAATCAAGAAGCATTGACAATAAAAGGAAACTATAGAGAAAATAGTACCAAAGATAAAATGAAGAAATTTCCTTGCAATTACTGCCATTTAAAAGGTCACTGGATCAAAAATTGCAGAAAATGGATTGCAGATGGCAGACCAGAAAGAAAAATAAAGCCAGAAGGAAATGCAAATTTTGAAATAAAAGAAAATTTAAAAGCTAATATAGAAGTTAATGCTTTTATGTTAGCAGTAGATGAACAAGTTTTATTTCTGAAGAAAATGATAAAGAAAATTGGTATTTTGATAATGGGGATACAAAACACAAATGAGAAAAGTTATTTTAAAACCTATAATGAATTCAAGCATTCAGTCAAGGTAAAATCAGCAAATGTGTTGGAATATGGAACAATTGAAGTAGAATCAGTTGTAGATGGAAAAATATCTCAATTTTTGAATGATGTGTGGTATGTTCCTGATATTAAGAAAAATTTATTTTCAGTATTGGCAGCTCATGATAAGCATCCAAACAGTAAATTTATATCTGGACCAAGTGTATGTAGATTTATGGTAGACAAAAAGGCCTATTTTGATGGCTATTGCAAACCAAAGGATGGGCTATTCAAAGTTGCTATGAGGGCGGTCAACCCTTGGGGTACCCATTAGTTTAAAAAAATTTATTTTAAAAAAAAAAAAACTAATGGGTACCCCAAGGGTAGACGCCTCGATGGCAGGAGTCGGGGTCTCTCGGCCTTCGGGGAAGGAAAGGGTAGGACTATTTCCCCCTCCGGGGAGGGTCGCCGGAACCCCCGCTCTTTGGGTGTCGCGGGGGTTCCTCCACCCCTTCCCTACAGGGTATGGGAAAACGTCCCCCCATCTGTTCCCCGTCGGCTCGAGCCGCCTAATGGGCAGTATATATATATAAAATATATATATATAATATATATATATATTATATATATATATATATATATATATATATATATATATATATATATATATATTATATATTTCGTTTTTTGTGATATTTTCATACTTTTTTTTTATTGTATATTACCACAAATATTTTTTACAAATTTTTTTATTTCTTTGATACTATTTATGTGCACTATGTCTATAATATCGATTCCTCGAAATTAGTGAAAAAATCGATTATAAAAAAATATCGATATTGATATATCGATAATCTGAAACGCATTTCAACAGTGATTCATCATCCCTACACTAACGGAAAAAAGCCGAATTGTTATGATTTTCAGAGCGTTAATATTAATATTTTTAGTAAAATATTAACTCAAATAAACAATAATCAAAACAAACTTCAAATAACTTTTTTAAAACCATTTTTGTAAATGAAATGTTTATAATTTTAATATACTATGTACGTGAACTGGAGTCACCAATACTAGACAATTACCAAATTCCGTTCAGTTGGATTCTGCTTTACTATTACTAGAATTCATATAATCGGCCCTAGAACTCCTTACAACCACCTAGGTCTAATAAGTCAACATTTTTATTCATTAGAACATTAGAAATAAAAAGACAGTAGGAAGCCACATAGGACTATTGAGACTGTCCCAGTCAAGCCAACATAATCAATCACCAAACATGTTCGTGCAAATCCACAAGCACTCTAGGGTTGTCAATAACTTGTATACTATACACAAGTCTAAAACATGCTCATGTAAATAGGCTACAAAAGCACCCTAGGGTTTGTCAACAACTACATAGTGTACACAGTCTACAGCCACCTAGGTCTACAAAGTAAACCTTTTTATTCATGTAGGCCGAAATATATTTCTAGGTTCACTTGAAAATATTTTAGAAAATCCCAACAGCTTAAATGCTAATGTTGTAAGGTCAATTTCTAATTATTGAATTTGCAGAATTATGGCTACATGAAAATTTATAATTTGCAAATAGAGCAACATTATCAAAGTGGCAGTTACATTATATGGGGTCTAGCCTAACAACTAATACCAATAGAAGACAAACATTTCGACCTACAATGGCCCTTCAAGATTAGGTCTAGGCCACGTCTCTATAGGCTTTGGCCTAGTTCAAGAAACTAAGCTTGAAAAATTAAAAATAAACTACTTACATGATATTCTAAATATTTTAAAGGAAGCCTAAAATAGTTGCAACACTTATGAAATACTTTTTGATAAAAGTTTAAAATATTAACGTCAAGACTTTAAACACTTTTAAAAACAAATAGAAAACTTACAAATCTAACCGGTTATAAGAAAATCAAAAAATTAACAAATTTTATATACGCATTAGATTACGTCACTCTTCTGACGTCTCTTTTGATGTAATCAAATTTGGGAATATTATTGCTGCATTAGAAATTAGCGCTTAAAAACCTACTCTAAAAAAAAGTAACTAAAATAACTGATCAACTCAATTATTGAATCCTTGAAAAAAGTTTAATATATATATATATATATATATATATATATATATATATATATATATATATATATATATATATATATATATATATATATATATATATATATATATATATATATATATATATATATATTATAATTTAACTCTTCTTTTTATATATATATATATATAATATAATACTATATATATATATATATATATATATATATTTCAAATCTTCCAAGCTACCTTCCTTATAAATGGGCACGACGTACGCTGTTTTCCAATCCTCTAATAGTCTAGTATCAAAATATTTTAGAAAATCCCAACAGCTTAAATGCTAATTATGTTGTAAGGTCAGCTTCTAATTATTGAATTTGCATAATAATTATGGTTACATGAAAATGTTATAAATAGTTTAAAAATAAAATGCATTAACTTTGCAATTCTGCTACTACCCTCCTTTATTATTCTGTCATATTCACCATCAGGACCTGCACTATACTTGAGTGAATATCCGGGTAGAAAGGAAACATTTTTTTTTTTATGTTTTGTTTTTTAATTTTTATCCCTTTTTACTCATTTATTTAAATCTTTTCATGTTTTTGAACTAAAATAATTATATTTATAAAATTATAATTATATTTATAATTTATATAATAAAACAGTTAAAACCATAACTTACTTTAAAACCGAGACAAATTTGTTGTACTTTTTCAAAAGCACAAATTAAAGCTTATTTTCAATATATATACATAGTAAAAATATTTATACTGTGATATATCTTACTCCTACTTACATCTTACATCCTCTCCCAGTCAGGCTCACGAGCCTGTCAGTGGGGCCAACCTCCGCTTCCATCCTGTTCTATCCATCACGATCCCATCCGCCATTAGCTCATCCATTGCAGGCATCCGGTGTCTCCTTAATGAATCCTCCACTGTGTCTCTCCATCTCTTCCCTGGTCGTCCTCTCGGCCTCACTCCCTCCGGTCTCCACCTCCACCTCCTACTGGCAACTCTCTCTCCCTGCATCCTCTCCAGGTGCCCCCACCATCTTAGTCTGGCTGCGTCCAACTTTATTCATCACTGGTTTCACACCCCGCTCTCCCTCCTGTCTCGTTTCCCATCGGTCTCTCCTCGTCTTCAATCACCGTTTCTCAACACATTCATTCCGCTGTCTGAATTCTACTCTCTTCTCTCCCTGTCATGCTCCATGTCTCTGCCCATTCAACAGTATTGATGTCAACACTCCATCATGAAGTGCTCGTTTTATAAAGTATTTTGTTTATGTAAGTTCTCTCTTTCAAGATGGGGTATACTGCTCTTACCGTCCTGCCATACTGCTCAATCCTATTCGTAATTTCCTTTGCAACTCCCTTTCCTCTTCCAAATGTGCTTTCCTCCTCATTCCACCAGAATGCCTTCTTTAATCTCTCTCCCCATCCCACCAGAACTTCTTCTTCTCCTCCTCATTTCACCAGAATGCCTTCTTATTCTCCTCATTCACATCCAGAACATCTTCTTCTCATTTTTCTGCGAAACACCGCACCATTTGCCTCAACCTCTCGCCATCTCCACTCCAACACGCCAATTCATCTGCGTACACCGTGATGTCTCTCGTCACTCTCTTCTAAACTCTCGCTTACACCTCTTAGACTGTGTCCCAAATACGGCTATACAAGAAACAGTTATCGGCGGACAACACAACTACCCTGCCTTACTCCCAGTTTTTTACCTCAAACCATTCCTCGTTTTTATTTTATATCCTGTTCTTACCTTGCTTATGCTATTCACGTATGTACTTCTTACTGCCTTTATCAGTCTGCATCCAACTTCATAATCCCTCTCCAGAACTCTCCATAGCTTCTCCCTGGTACAGAATCAAACGCTTTCTTCAAGTCTATGAGGGCGATATATGCCTTCTTATTGTATTTCCATGTCTTTTCCTGTATCATTCT
>JABUQX010007939.1:12500-18715 GCA_015478945.1 Trachelipus rathkii
GTAGGATCACATTATCTATTTCTAAACAAGCTTCTAAAAGGTTAGGTGTTCTCAGGCGTTTTCGGAACTTCTTCTCACCATCCTAGTTGCTTGGTCTGTATAGGGGGTGTTGTTCGCCCTTCTATGGAAAATGCATCACATATCTGGGATAGTTCCACACATTTTGCTCTCTCTATGATGAGGTGGAGTTTGGAGTTTAATGTATTTCGCCTTGTCAGCTCCCCTACTCTCTCTCTCTCTCTCTCTCTCTCTCTCTCTCTCTCTCTCACTCTCTCTCTGTCTCTCTCTCTCTCTCTCTCTCTCTCTCCCTCTTCTAGCATTTATAATCTCTACTCAACCAATTTTTAAACACTCTCTCTCTCTCTCCTTCTCATCTTTCTAGTCGTCGAACTGTTGCCTCACTCTCCTTATAGTGCCGCTATTACTATGAATACTGCTCTTCAGACCTCTCCAGTTCTATATCTCCTTTTTTTGAGGAGTTCTCGTGTGACTTATTTTTCTACACAGTATCATACTTTCTCAGTCCAACTCTGAACACAGACTTAACAGCTATGTTCGGTCTTGCATGTACTCTGCTTGCAAAATCCAGAACACATTCACTTTATCTATTTTTTCAACTTCTTTTGATTTGCATGCTTTTAAACGCCGCATATCGGGGCATGTCGGTCTTTGACTTAACTCTGGCTTCCAATTTTCCCCCAACTCTGGTGGAATTTGGTAGGCCTCTGACCTTCTCCCACCTGACCTTCTCCCACCTGACCTTCTCCCACCTGACCTTTTTCAATGATATTGTTAAACAGCAAGTTCAAAATAACAAAACATTAATGTTAAATGTTAATCTGAAGCATTGCTCGCTCTCAGACATTACTTAATAATTAATTCTTAAAAATATTTGTTTACTTTAATATCTTAATAGCGAACTTTTAACTCAATGAGAAAATGATTAACAGTTATCTGTTTTTGATTATTGTACTTGAAATTTACTAATTTCAATTGTTTTAATTTTTATTTTAATTTTTTTTAAGTCAGTTATTACTTATTAATGATTTCATTCCATTTATTTATTTTATATAAACACACAATTAGGATGTATTAGCTATATACTTTCATTTAAAGCACTTTTTTATTAACTTTTAAAAGGGGTGGCGCCAATTTTTGCTCCACGCTAAGCCCAATTTCCCCCTGCCCAAAAAATGAACATAAAGATTCGAATTACAGCGATTTTACCCTATAAGACACCAAAACTGTTGCCTTTTTTTAGCCTAAAGCTCGTTTCGAGTGTTCATGTGTCGTGTCATTGCTTTGGTATTTTCAATTTTTCAAAATCTAGTTTTTGACATTTTATCGAAACTCCTCTAAACTATTTTTGGAAAACTTCAAACTTGAAATAGACAAAGATGTGGACTATTATTCTAAGAAAAGGTAGGAACGAATTTTGATTTGACCATAGTTAAGCATGCGCGATTTCAAAACCTATTATTTTTGGTTTTCAAATTGAAAATTTGGGATTTTTTTTTTTTGTTTATCCGAATCTGCATGAAATTTTCATGACATTTGTAGTCGGAAGAGAAATGCAAATTTTTTACTTACATAATTTCTGCTTTTTTTAGTGTAATTTGGATTTGTTCTTGGAACAAATTTCAAAAAAAAGTAGTAATTATAAGGAAAATTAAAAAAAAGAGATTTTTTTTGGTATGGAAAAAAAATTATCTAATTATAAAAAAAAGGCCTAGATTCCCAAAATTCAATCCCCTTAAAATTGATGTTGATCGATAAAGTAGAAAAAAAATATATATCAATATTCACTTTTCAAGCGTTTGAATTTTTAGAATTGTGAATATATAATTTTTTTTTTTCTATTTCCGATCAAATCAAATTTAAGGCGATTGTAAAATCGGCGAGAGTATACCTTTTTTAGTTATATAATTTTATTTTTCGGCTTCAAAAGAATTTATTTTTATGCAAAATTTCCCTAAAACATTTTCTTGAAAATTTGTTCCAAGGACAAATCCAAAACTACTGTATATACAAAGAAATTATCTAAGTAAAATTGTGCAACTCCCCCTTACTTATCAAATTTCTGAAAATTCATGCCAGATCGGAATAAACAGAAAAAAATAAACCATTTTTGCATTGAAAACCCAAAAAGAATAGATAAGGTTTTGAAAATCGACCAATGCTCGGAAATATCGGGTCAAATATCAAAAATTCTATTCCTACACTTTTTAGATAATAGTCCAACTTTGTATATTTCAATTTTGAAGTCATTCAAAAAATAGTTTAGGAGGAGTTAAACCAAATGTCAACATAGTTTTTGCAAAATTGAAAATACCAAAGCAATGGCTACAGACACAGAAAAGCACTCGAAAAAAAAAGTTACAGTTTGGTGTTTATAGGGTCAAAATCAGCTGAAAATTCCTAATTTTATGTCCATTTTTAGGGGGGGTGAAATTGGCTTACCGTGGAGCAAAAATTGCGCACCCCTTAATTAGGAAAAATATTTTTTTTAAATTATAATATAAAACTGCTTTTTTAGCTGGTTAAAAAAAAAAAAGCAATTTGGTCCAGTCAGTATAGATTGAATTTCATTTATCTCAAATTTAAATTCTATAAACCTCTTTATTCAATACATACCTGAGCTGCTAGTCTCTAAACTATTATCCAATCTAACATCAGTAAATTTTTTATCAAAATAAGCATTGAAAATATTAATCAATTTCTTATTTGAACTTGCTAAATTATTATCAATTTTAATTGGACCAATTGTCCTATTCTTACTTTTAAATTCATAATAGCTCAAAAACTTTTTTCAGTCCTTATTAATATCCCTCGCTAAATTAATTTCCGCTATTCTTTTTGACTTTCTTATTAACCGATTAAGTTAGTTTGTAACTTTTTTATAATTTTCTAAATCTGTCTCCCTACTGCTTCTCTTGAACCTTATAAAACAACTTCACTTTTCATTGATATTCTCTCTTATCTCTCTACTATACTAACTAGGAATCTCTTTTGCCAGCATAATGGATCTATCTCTAAGACATACTGACTGAATATTATTAACAATTTGCTTGAAACGCTCCCACATAGCAAAACAATTTTGATGTTTAAACTGATTATCCCAGTCAATTATATTAAGCATATCACGAAATTTGCCATAATATTCGTTTCTGAAATCAACGGCTCTTTCCTTGTTATTTGCAATTTGAGCAAAATAACATTCAAGTTAATTCTAATTGTACTATGGACACTTGTCCCTAAATTCTCATCGACTCTAATATCATCCACTATATTATCATCGTTTGTTAATATTAAATCTAAAAGTGCTATAAAACTTGTAGGTTTATGGACCAAATGACTCAAATTCTTTCACGTATTAGCACTAAAATCCCGTTTTCTTTCCCATGCATAATGAGCGTTTTTGCTTACTTCATTATTAAATTTTTAATATTTTCATATTTAGTATCTTTTTCGTTCACATCTCAATTAATTGCTAGTATCATATACTTTTAATATATGAAAAAAAAGTAAAAGAAAAAAAAAACATTTATCTGCACCATGAAACTATATATATATTAGAGGTAAATAATATAATAGTTATATATATATATATATATATATATATATATATATATATATATATATATATATATAAAATATATATATATAGATGATATATATATAAGTATATATATTATACATAATATAGAATATATATATAATATAATAATATATATATATAATATATATACATATATATATTAAATATATAATATATATATATATATATATATAGATATAATTATATAATATATAATATATATAGTATATATATAAAATCATTATATAATATATACATATATATATATTATAATATATAGTATATATAGATATATAATTATATGATATAGAGTATAGTATATATATATATATATATATATATATAATATATATATATATTATTAGTATAAATATATATATATAGATATATATATAATATACTATATATATACTATATATAAATATATATATAGAGTAATATATATATATATATAGTAGTATGATATATATATATATATATATTATATATTATAGAACTATTTAAAGTGGTGGTCCGAAAAAATCTATTTCCAAAAACGATATATTCCAAAATATGAATATCAACTGCTACCTATTATAAATCCCCTATACCAGATGGTTGTTTTTGAGCTGCAATTTTTTTCACTATCTTAAAACTTGTAGGGATAGGAGGTTTGTGTCAGTTAAATTAATTTATAAATAGAATATTCATATACAATTGAAATTAAAATACTACACTTATATTACTTTAACTAATATTATAAATTACGATGAGACAAATTAAAGAACAAAGATACATTTACTATATTTTTTAAATTTAAGACGTAAGAATTTTTATTTAAATAAAATATCTTAACATATATTTTACTTCTACTTAGATATTATATAGTATAAATTAATATATATATATAATATATATATATATATATAGATAGTAATATATTATATATATATATATTATTAGTATATATAAGATAGAAAGTAATATAATATATAATATATATATATATAATATATATATGATGTAAATAAAAAAAAAAATATCCAAATGTATAAAATATTAATAAATACCAATTAGTAAAATATATTAATATAAATATGATAATATATATAATATTATAACTAATATTAAATTATATATATATATATATATATAATTGATATATAATAAAATATATAATATATAGAATTATAGTATTAATTATATATATATATATAGTATAGTATATATATATAGAAAGGATGTATTTCGGGACAGCAAAATGTAATGCAGATACATCAAATAATATATTATATTGTAATACCTACGACTTTTTAAAATAATTATTTGTCATTTAAAAACAAAAGATATATAAATTCAAATAATATAAGAAATTTAAGTGAAGTTCCAAATAATATGAAGAGCATGTTCTTTTTGTGTCGATAATGTTACTAATTATTCTTCCATGTTTAGAATAATAGCAATTTGTCTAAATAACACTAAAAAAAGTTATATAAAAAATAGGATCTTGAAATCTACAGAGCCTAGTCAAAAAAAGTGCTTTTTAATACCAACGGAAAAGAGAGACGCTTCACACTTTAAAAAATTATTGAAGAAAATATAAAAAAAGAACTACCATAATTTCAGACGCTTGGAAAGGGCACAAGGATTTAGCCAATTAGATAAATCATTTAATAGTGAACCAGTCAGGTAGGAAGATTCATATAAATAAAGGAAATGGTGCTCATTCAAATACCATTATTGAAAGCACATGGAGCAGGAAAAAAATTATTTTAATAAGAAAAGTCTTAACAATATAAAAACTATCCTAAAATCTAACCCACCTTAATCTAAACCTACCCTAACCTAAATCTAACCTAACATAACCTAACCTAATTTAAACTACCAACAAACTTAACTTAACCTAACCTAACCTACCTACCTAACCTACCTACCTACCTATACTAAAATTTGAGTATAACTTAAACCTACCTGAACCTACCTACCTAACCTAAAGCTAAAACCAGAGTGTACGCTGCCAACCTAAGATGTTACTAATATTAAAGGTATTAATAAATATAGAATAAAATAATTCTTTTTTAAGTTTCACCCATAAAAATGGTCGCTGAAATATATATATATAGTAAGTAATATATATTATATGAGTAAATCATTAGTATATATTATAAATAATATATATTATATAGTATATAAGATATATATATATATAATATATTATATATATATATATAGATATTATATATATATAGATATAGATATATATATATATATATATATATATATATATATATATATATATTATAATATATAAATATTATATTATATATATATATATATAAATATATAATATAGAAAGTGAGATATATATATAATTATATATATATATTATATATAAAATAAATAATACTATATATATATATAAATATAAATATATATATATTATGTAATATATATATATATATATATATTATATATTATATATATATAATATATATAGATATATAAATAATATACGAGTAATGTCCTTTTTAAACTCCTCCAAAAATCCTTAATCAACAAGAAAATACATAAGAAATAAATCGATGAAAAAAACTGCTGGTCACGAATTACACCAAAGCCATATATATATATATATATA
>JABUQX010007940.1:0-25000 GCA_015478945.1 Trachelipus rathkii
CTAAGCACTTTGGAAATTTTTTTGTAAATCACGGCCCAAGTATATATATACACACAAAAAATAATAATGTAATTCTCATAATAAAAGTTTATTAATTTGTAAATAACGCCAGTCAGCCTGACCGTGAGGGTGACGACACCATTAGGTGACTTGGACCATCTGTTTAAATTCGTCTATTACGTATAATTTCAATTTTATATTTTAATCTTTTTCACTTCAATATAATAATTATTTATCATATTAAAATCGTAATAAGTAATAAAAAGTCAATAACTGATAAATAAAATACGAATAATAAATAAGGTTCCGATTCAACCCTCTCCCCCTAAAATTGCTTAACACTTTTTCAACTCGTTTTGTTATTAAAATTTCATTTTTAAAAAAATTTTCACTTAATATAATTAACTTTTTATTACATTTAAATTAATATACGTAATAAAAATGTCAATAATAATACGTAAAATACGAAAAACAATGTGGTCCGAGCCACCCCCCATCAATTTTACCGGGTGAACGACCAATTCTGGCCCGTTTTTTTCCCCTTAAATACTGCTTGCGATCAAAATTACTTTGCCAGTTTAAAGCTAACATACTACACTATACATTGAAAAATAATTAAAATCTGTTCACAATTTTTCATTTATAACAAAAGTTAAAAAAAAACTCACATTTTTCAAAATTAAGTTCCTATGAAGGACATTTTGTACCCAATTTCTAACATTTTTTAAAATTAAAACTAATATAAAATAATATTATCTAAATTAAACTTGTGAGTACTTACCGCGAAGGAAAGAAGGAATGAGCGAAACAAAATTCTTTTTTTTTTTATTATTTTTTATTTTATTTAGATGACCGAATCACCCTCCTAAAGAGGCGGGCCTTGTCACCCCGCCCGACGCTATATTTGGTGAAACCTGCTTGTGTGTGGCAAAATGCTTTACCCTTTTGAGTCGAGCATATTTACCATCCAATACCAGTATTGTAGATCCAAAACTGTCTTGATATTTTGCATACTCCTCTCTCAACCGTACCGAGTACCCTACTGGAAACCGAAGCATACCTGTTGTCGTTGTGTAACAACACACACTTAAAACTGCTCTTGGAGTGTCAATAAACAGTCCGCACTCACCACTGCATCGTATGCTGCAGTCCCATAGCGAAATAGGCCGCAACATTCACCTGCAATACACAAGGTAACATCTGACTGCAAGAGCCTCCGCAGCTCTGCTCTCTGTTACGATAAATGTTCTCTTTGCCATGCCATAAGTAATTTTTACATTGCAACCTCAAAGCCAACAGCTCAAGACACTTCCAGCAATCAACTCTCATACAGACGTCATTCACCCTGGGACAATGACGACCATCCGACGATCAGAGGATGATATACATCATCCATGTCATTGCATCCAACACTTAGAATTACTAAAGTTACCACATGCTTCCCCGAATATCGACCGCAGTAAATCTGATGCTACTGTAGATATATGCGGAAAGTAACATCTATACAGCCTGCGTATGCCACATGAATTTTGTCATTCCTAGGGAATATGCAAAAATGGAGAGATCCAAGATTGCACGAAAACTGTATGTGATACGCAAAATCCGAAAATATATGATCAGACCTCTAATTACTATCATATCTACTACAACAAGTCCATTCCAAGAAAAATTCACCTTTTTTTGTTGACCATTAAGCTTTTCTTTATTTTTCATAAAAATGGAGACCGAACTTTGAAATAACTATTCGACCGAATAGCGAAGTGATTATTCGCGCAATGATCGGTATTCGGCCGAATACTTTAGCCGAATATTCGGTATTCGGGATTCGGCTTTTTCACTATTCGCACATCCCTTATATATATAGTATTATAATATATAGATATATATATAATAATAAATATATATTATACAAACAATATAAAATATAATAAAAACCCCAATTACAGAGTATTCTCAGTACCACTATATATAATATATTTATTATATATTAGGAATGTGACGAACGGTGATAAAGCCAATATCCTGAATAGTCGGCAAAGTGGTGGGGATAACGAATATTCGCCTGTACCGTATCATCAGGCGAATAATCACATTCGCTATTACGGCCAGAATAGTTATTTTCAAAGTCATATTATATTTAGGGTAAAAAATAAAGAAAACTACACTGGTCAACAAAAAAAGGGACTTTTCTTGATGACTAATTTTACAAGATATATTGTAATATGGAGTGCTGATTACCATATATATTCTCGATTTGCTGTATCACATCCTATATAAATACGAATCATGGCATCCATTTTTGCCTTTCCCTCAGGGAATGACAAAATTACATGGTGCGCACACTAGTCTGTATATAGACGTTACCTTCCGGATATATCTACAGTAGCAGCAAGTTCTGCGATCGATATTCGGGAAACATGTGTTAACTTTAGTACTATTACCAGTATTGGATGCAATACACTGGATGATGTCTCTTATCATGCAGCTGAAATTAACAATATATGTCCGTCAGTGTCACCAGGTGAACTACTATCTTGTATAGATTGTATTTGCCGAAGTTTTCCTGAGCTGTTGGCTTCGAGGCATGAAAATTACTACTGGACCATGGCACAAGAGCAACATTTTATCGTAACAGATAGCAGAGCTGCGGAGGCTCTTTCAATCGGATGGTAACCTTGTGTAATTTCAGTGAAGTTGCAGTCCTACTACTCGCTATGGGACTCTCCGCATACGAAGCAGAGTTGCGACTGTTTATTGACACTTCCAAGAAGCAGTTTAAAGTGTGTGTTACACAACAGCAACAGGTATGCTCAGGTTCCAGTCAGACTCGTACGATGAAGAGCGGAGTATGCAAAATCAAGACATGTGAATGCCTACAATAATCAAGTACATGGGTGGAAAATATGCGTCAACCTCAAAATGGTAAACATTTGCTCTCAGCACATTTCACCAAATATTCCCTCTTCCTGTGCTAATTGGACAGCCGTGCGGCAAAGAATCACTGAACCAAAAGAGAAGGCCAACGAGGAAACCTTGACGCAGTTGACAGACATCCGATACTTGACCTACTTGATACAGAGAAAAACATCATCTACTCCACTACACCATAAACTTGTTGATGAAACAATTTGTAAGCCTGACCCATGATGTAATGCTTCGCCTTTATAATGCTCAACTTCCTTGTCTCAGTGACGAGAAAAAAAAGGCTGGGATATTTGATGGCCCACAAATAATCATCCTCCTATGCTGCTTGCACATAACAATGACTGTGTTAGAGCAAGAGCATGGAATGCTTTTTTTCAGATGTAGCACAGAATTTTCTTTGGAACAGGAAAGCCGAGCAACCACTAACATTGATACTAAGGAAACGCTAGACAGTCTTCATCTCTATGGATGTAGAATTGCACGTATAAAGTTGCACCTACTTACATTCTCACCTAAAAATTTCCGACTAACCTAGGAAAGTTAGTAATGAAGGAGTGAAACGCTTCCATCAATCTAAAGTTCAATGGAAGGACGTTACCAGGCAAGTGATATCAATATGATGGCCGACTATTGTTGAGCTTTATGAGGGATATTCAACGCTATGCACATAGATCGTCATACGCGAAAGAGAAAATAACTACCATCTAGGTATGTTTACATTAAATAAACCCATTCCCTCTCTTATACATTCATTGTGTCCATATATTACTCTTATCATAGTTTGTATAACGTTAACATTTATCATATCATTGCATTGTTCCTCCCTTTATTAATATCCTAAATAGTATATATAATAGTATATATATAATAATATATATAGATATAGTATAATAATATTATAATAGTATATTATAAGATACTTATCATATATATATATTTTTACCCTCTTGAAAAAGGTAAAAATCATAGAATTTTTTCAAATCTGTTGTTACAACAACAATATCATATCTTCACAAATGCGATTGATATGCAAAAAACCTATTACAGTTCTTTGGAATCAAGCACAATCAATTAATCAATCCAACCCCGTCCAAGAAAATTCAGCTTACCATTGATGATACAAATTAATAAAACAAAGTAAAAACATTTCTAACCATATAAAAAAACCATTCAATATTAAAATAATAAATTGAATTGACTAATTAAGTTAAAGATATTAAACTAAACTTCATTGAATAAGCTCTAGGTTAAAATCACAGAACATTAGCAGTTCTCCATTTTCAGGGATAACCTATTTGGAGTCAATAAACTATTCCTCCTGGTTCTAATATCTTTCCACTTTCGATGATGACGTAGGTTAAGGTATTTCATGCTAGTTTTTCAAAATCTTTATAAATATTCCAGTGTTTCCACCACATTGAAGAATTCATGTCTCACTGCGCATAAGTGGCAAACTTATAGATTTGTTATTTCTTGAGTAATCTTATGAGCTAATTTTATATACAATAATAAATCACATCGTCAGAAGAATTGAATTCTCACGCTCACTTTCTTTTCTGTATGTCTATGATTCACAATTTCTTTAAAGACATCTGTCACATAGTATTGAAAATGGATTTCTTTAGCCCTTCACTTTCCAATAAAACGTGAATCATCGTCAGCCAAGGAGTCAGGAGTTAATTTTCATGCATTTCTTTCCAGCCTCAATGACCATATTTTTTACTGATTAATATCGATTCATGTTGAAGATATCGTTTGAATCGAAGATCTAAGAAAAAAGCTACACACAAAGATTTATCACATAGAAAACTAGAAAAGTATTTTTCTACTCGATTTCTTAAGCTCTCAACGGAGTTAATTATCCACTGAAGCTTTTGCTTTAATTGCCTTATTTAAAATAGATTTTATTGCTAAAATAAAAGATCACTTGGCGACTATTACTTCACTTCAATGCTTATTTTAGTGATGTCAAAGACTCACAGTAAATGAACAATTTAACTAGAAGTTCTCAGTTAATAATTCAATGATTCAGCAGCGATATTATAGGCGGAACTTTTTTTTCAAACAATTCTTTAAGCATATAATGTTCTGTTTAAGTGTGTAGAAACGTTTTGAATTAACTTATGCTGTTGACATTCAGGTGCATCTGTAAAGTTTTAAGCTATGCAGCAGTGGCCGTTGCTGAATGGTGAAAATGAGAGGATATGCTTCTGCAAGTAAATAAAATATCTTTAACAGACTTCTGACATAACATTGAATCGTGTGAATGCATAGTTGCAAATGTGAATAAAACATTGAAATGATATCAACCACTCTCCCTATACATCTACCATTTGGCCAGCTATCCCGTATCCACTAAATGCGTAATTTCTATTTTTAGCATATATTGAAAAATTCAAAGCCCTTTAATAGGGATCTGACCAAATGTACAAAGATTTTCGCCATATTGCTACAAAATTTAGCTTATTATTTATTTTTTGGAAAGTAAGTTTTTAAAATTTCAGTTTTAAATGAAATAACTTTCCCTTATGTTGACGTAATATATTGTTTATAAAGCTCAATAATTCGGCCCCGAATAGTCGGCAAAAAAGCGAACAATATTACGATATTTCGGCCGAATACTCCGTAATACTCAAGACTATCCGAATATTCGGCAATCCCTAAATATATATATATATATTATACATATATATATACTATATATATATAATAGAATATATATATATATATATAATAATATATATATTATCATATTAGTAGGGACGATTAATCTCATGTCATCTGCAAAAATCGGGCATATTTTTTTTAAATCTTTCAATCGGCAAATTTCGCCGAGTATTTGCCATTTAATTGAACAAATAATAAGAATTTTGAATAATATTAAAACTTCAAAACAATAATATAATAATAATCAATAAATACATAATAATATAATATTAATAATATAATATTAATATAATAATAATAATAATAATAATAAATATAATTATATTATAAATATATATAATATATATATATATATAATAATTATATATAATATATATATATTATATATATATATAAATATTATATATATTATATATAATTATATATACATAATATATATATATTATAAATAGAGCAGACACTATATCCTTACTTTATGTTTATTCACGCAGTGGTTCCTTTTCTCCTCTTGTTGTATATTCCTTTGTGATGCTGGACAATTAATTCTCTCCTCTTTTATTGTTGTTGAAGTCGGACACAATTAATTCTCTCCTCTTTTATGTTGTTGAAGTCGGACACAATTACGATGAATGTTCTAAAGTCACTTTTTAGTCAGCCCTTATAAATCCAGTCAATGTTTCTGATGCACACCAACAGCAATTGTGAGAAAGACTACTTCAATACCCCACACAAGCATGAAAGGCGCCCACAACTCATGCATACTACCCAGCTGTAATTCTCACAACCACCACTGAGCGTACATTCACACATTGACCTATCAGGTTGCACAGTTGATACAGATGACTTTAGTGATGTGTCCTGTAGTAAATCTCTCCCCTTTGGAGACCATTAGATGCAAGTGTTGCCATAACTTCTTTTTGTGTCCCGGAAATATCGCTCTTTTGAGCATTTTCTTCCTCTTTTTTAGTGGTGTGACCAATATCTGTTAAGATCTTAATATCTTATTTCTAGCCTTATGCTAGTTTATCTTATATTAAATGTAAATATACATCTTAAATATAAATCAGAGGCTTGCAGTCTCTGAAACAATAAAAAGAAATAACAATAAACATTTGTTTATTTATGTTAATACCAATCAACTTAATATTAATTCCCTGAACAAATGCTAGCCATTTTTACAAGGTACCTTTCCATGTACTTATAATCGCTTATGTAAGGTGCTCTAGACCGACGATCTTCCTTTCTTTCTCATACATAAAACACGATGAACAATACACGAACAGTACCTGCTATGAGAAATGGTATCTTATACTTTCTCTTTCTTTTCTTTCTCGGTATCTTAATGTACGACATACTTTTATTTTTAATATATACCTTTAGTTCCCCCCCCCCCCCCCGAATATCCCTAATCTTTCTTTGTGCTTAATCCACTCAATCTTTCCTATCTCTCCTCTCTCCATCATTTGTTAATTGATGCTATGTCTATCTTAACCTTCTACTCAATACTCCTGTTGTTGACTTTAACGCTCTCTCTAATGTTTACTATTCCTTTTTATGTGGAACCTATATCTGTCACACCCTGTATTCCTCCATATCCTTCTAGTAACCGGCATCTCTGCTCTGCTTCGCCTAACTCCAAAAGCTTCCTCCTCTATAGTATTTTCTACTCTTTTTGATACCTTCGATTCCACAATAAAGACAATCTTCTTCACGCTCGTCTACCATACTCAAGATGTAACCAATTTGTGAATTGCCGTTTCCCACGTTATTGAAAGAAGCATCTGCATATACCTCAATCTTTAACTCCTTTCCGAGTTTCTCCAGGTCTATTTTTACTTCTTTGTCTTCCATCTTTCTAACCACTTTAATTGCTTTTCTCATGTCAGAGGTATATCCTTCTTTAAATTTCTTACTAAGCCAACTAACTTCCACGGCTAAATCTGGTCTTGTATGCTGTGACAACCAGTTTATTCTTCCTATTAAAGCTCTATATTCAGTCATTTCATCTCCTGTGAGCTTTCTCTCTTCTTTAAACCTCTTTCTTTCCGGGCATTCTATTCCTTTAACATACCTAATTTGATCCATTTTTATGTGCTCTTGTTGAATATTCACTCCCACATATTTAAACCTCTTTGTTTCCTCCACTCCCACAGTAATTCTATTCTTCAAACTACTGATTACCTGTTTTTGAAAGTCCTTATCTCCACCGTAACAAAAATCGTCTACATGTGAGCACATGATTCCTACCAGTTTATTATTCTTTGTCCAATAAAATACCGTTGGTTCTATTTGACACCTTTTTCCTCCCAATTCTTCCAGTATTTCTACTATACTATAGTACCATGCCTTAGCAGCATCCCTAAGACCATAAACCGTTTTTCGAAGCTTCCATATCCCTTCACTTTTAGCTTCTTTAGGAGGTTTTAAATATACATTTCTCTTAATTTCGTCTTGTAAATAAGCGGTTTTTACTCTAGGGTTTTACACTCCCAGCCCTTGTGATTAATAATGCTCAATGTTCCTTTAAAATTTCAGCCGAACACGTAGGTGCATCATTCATTTCATCAACCTTTTGTTCTTCAAATCCTCTGGCAACTAGTCTTGCTTTACAAGTCTTTCCATCCTTATTTTTCTTATCTTGATCCACCTGTTGACATCAAAAAAAAAAAAAAAAAAAAAAAAAAAAAAAAAAAAAAAAAAAAAAAAAAAAATCCTTTTGCCTTCTTTTCTACCTCTTCATAACCTTATTATCTTTCCATTCTCTAGCTCTTTAATTTGCAGCCATAACCTCTCGTCAGATGTTACCTAGAGTTATTTCTCATTTTCAGTTATCTTATGAATTTATTAGTTGTTATGTAGCACCAGAAGAATCTCTGTAAGTCTCAATATCTATAAACTAACTCCATTACTGCTGTTTGCTTTCCCCGCTCTATATATTTTCTTTACTTCTATGATTCATTTTTAGTCTACTTATCATCTCCATTCTTTCAACTATGTTACCTGGGTACCACCACTCAATTCTTCGTCTCCTTCCTTCTCACTCTCCTTCTCTTCTTCCCCTCGAAACTCCTTCTACTAATTATAATTCTCTCAATCTTCATCCTCTTTTCTTCCTCTTACCCCTTTCTTCTTCTTCAATATATCCCACCTTCATACCTTGGTTTCGTCGACCTTCCGGTCCCTTATACACAGATTTTGCCCAATAGCTTAATCATCCCTTCATACAGCCACTCTTTTCGCACTCAACCTCCCGTTTTCTACATGTCTAGATTCTTGTCTTAATGTCTACTACTTCGCCACCTTCCCTCTAGTAGTACACTCCATGTCCTTCCACTATTATGTCTATTATCCATCCAATTGCCTTCATGACGTCACTCGGCCGCCTCTCCACCTTTTTTCAATTTTCTCTTCATTATAGAAACTTTATCTCACAATTACCTCTCATATTGTGTTCTCTTACACTGTTCTAGTAACCGCCTCTCTCAATTCTTTCCTATGATTCCTGCTCTATATTACATTTCTTCATTCCTCATGCATAATTATTCTTTATTCATACATTTTCACTTCTACCAGTTTCCCATATTTCGTTAAGCTCATTTTCCCCAATGATACATTACTATTCTGGATACTTCCAAAAACCAACTGCATAGCGGAAAAACCTCCCTTCATAGATAGGCAATTCTTTGCAAAGATAGTCCAAGCATTGCCATCCCAGTCTTTTATCTCTCCCCATTCAAATTTCTCTATTCCTTCTCTTACCAATCCACACCATCTTTCTGCATTCCGACTACTTCCAAGGACTCTCTGCACACTGCTTTAATCTCAATCCCAAAACATTCTTTGAATTTAACTCTTCAATTGGAATCAAGACCATTACGAAATATCCTACATTTGGAGCTTCCAAGACACTAATCCACTTTAGATAACAACTTCTTACTCTTTCTTCTGGTTGTCTGTTTATCCAGGGGTTCGCTTGTACAAAATTAGTTCGCCATATCCACCATTCAACCAATGAATCCTTCTTCCGTATTACTCCTAAATCAAAGCTATCATTCAGTTAACTTATGGCCATAGGCAAACGGACTACGCCTTGATGTCTTTATATTGAGACATACCACACATTTCCACATAAGATTTTAATTTCCTTTATCTTACCTTTATTTTTCTCAAAATTCTCTTCTTTTTTACAACCAGTTTCTATTAACTTCCATAGTTTTCAATAACTACCATACAAATTTTAATGTAGTTTTTTCTTTCTTACTTTATATTCCTCCATATATAAATCCACTCTTTGATGACTAGACCTTCTTTCTTATAGTTACTGATCTCGTAATTATCTCGCTTAAATCGTCATCCATATACACAACTATCGCACAATATAACGTCGCATCTAAACAATTACCATAACTACATCTCCCTCCAATCACTCGTCCGAATATATTATCCCTTAGTCAAACCATAACACGATCAGATACAAACTGATCTAGGACCACGCGGACCGTACCAGATCTCAAAAACCACACTCAACCCTCGTAATTCCTTACTACTAAACTCACAAATAACTTCCAAAATCGCAATAGACTCACTGGCAATAAATATAACCCGCACAAATATCGCAATTCTACTACTCCAACAACTAATGACATCGCAGCCGTACATAACTCCTATACTGAAGTATCGAATCCCCTGCAGATCCCCTCATCTATTCATCTTCAGAGAGAGAGCGCGAGTGCGAGAGAGCACATGAGTATACTGCACTAACCTCTCGTCATATCTCCCACTACTCCATCTCACGTACCCATTCCTAAACATCACCTATTCTACTCGACAGGACCCTAACCCTCTTTCATTCCACTCTTACTCTAATCACACACCCACCAATTTACCCAGTACATCGTCTTCCTGACTAAAAATTATTAGTTCTCTAAACACAATTCTTTTCGCTAGTTAACAGATTCTCTCTCACATACTATTATAATATCACTCAAGTCACTCGTGAGTAATCATGTTACCAATGCTATCTCGCAACTAATCTCTTCGGTTACTCGTCTCCGTCTACTCATCCTCACTAATCTTTTCTAAGAAACACTCACTCTCTCTAACTTCATCTGAACTATCTATCTATCTATTATCATTCCAAACAATCCTACCTAGATTAATAACATCTCTAGCACATTAAATTGTCTTTAGTCTTTCCGCATCTTACTATAGTAGCTATGCATTAATTATTTTCTTCTAATAATCCCTTCTTTTTCCTGAATAATCATCTGCGGAATTAATCCCATCCCTCATCCTCTACCTTTCCTCTTACCCATAAAAGGCCTTTCTTTTCCTCTTACTATTAAGAAATTTTATTAAGAATTTAAACCAATATCTCATCTCTTCTGATGTATATTTTCTTTATGTTCTTGAAAATTTTCTACCAATACTCCTTATCGGTTTCAATCTTCATACTCTCTGACCGCAGCCCCTACAACTCTGTAACCCCATTTACTACAATTGCATGTAAATGACTTCTCTTTATCTCTCTACTCATTTCCCTCACTATTTTGTTCAAAATCTTTAACACCCTTCCGTATCTAAGATATATTATTCTCTCATGTTCCCCTCCTTTTTTTCGATGAGAAAAACTTATCGCCTTTTTCATATGCATCTATTTTGACGTCCTTTACAATCTTCAATCAATTTTTTTCATAACTAACGTAAACTCCACTCCTCTTGATAATTCCTCTCTCTTACCCTCACAGCATCCTAACTCTCCGTCTCAAGAGACTATCCTACATTCCTACGCCCTAGAACTTTTACTCTTCTTCATTATAGAAGCCATCTTCTACTCGTCTCCTTCATCTCATAATACTCACTCTTTACCAACTCTAGATATTCACACTCTCTTCTCTCCCCCTCGCCTTCCCTGTATATATTTGAATTTACCATACTTCATCATCCCCTCCACCTTATTATCACTCTCCGATCAGACATCATATCCTTATCCGTCCAATCACCACGAATTGAAAACTACAGCATCTGCTACCACTGAATATTAGCATACACTATCCTACCTCAAACTACTATATTATTCACGCAGTGTTCCTTCCGCCTCTTCTTGGTCATATCCTTTGATTTCGAAGTTCGCTAGCCCACAATTTCTCACCTCCCTACTGCATTATTTTGTGATAGGTTCGGAACACAATGATCTCTCCTAACTATATGATTATGAAGATCGAAAACAAATTAACGTGAATGTTCTATATAGTCACCTTTTATGTCAGCCCTTATAAATCTCAGACAATGGTCTGACCAGCATCACAACATACAATTTGTAGGGATAATGACTACTTCAAAACTCACCTACACACCAACATAAAAGGCGCCCACACACTCCCTTGCATACTATCTCAGCTAGTAATCTCACCAACCACCACTGAGCAACATTCAACACACTAATCACCCTATCAGTTGCACATGTTGATACAGAATTACTTTATATATTAGTACCTGTATAATCTCCTTTGGATGTATACCATATATCAATGTTCCATAACTCTCTTATCTGTGTCCCTGAATATCTATCTCTGTGTATTTTTTCCTTAAATTGTAAGTCCTGTTATGACAACTATCTGTTAACGATAATCTATTATTCTATTGTTTTAAGCCTTACAGCTAGTTTTTATCTTATTATTATAATTAAAAATAAATAATCTTAATATAAATACATAACCACGTCTATATTTGAGATATTCTATTATACCCTTCCTGGCAGTTTCCAATTCATCACCAAAATGCTCTTCATTCAACTCCTGTACATAATGCTAGCCACTTTAGTTACATATCTACCTTATCCATTACTTATAATAACATATTACAGAAATTCTCCTTCGCTACCCATCTTCCTTTACTACTCCATTATATAAAACAGCAAACATACATAATCTTCTCAATCTACACCTTGAGTGGGTCAACTCCCAAATTGATAAGAGTAATGAAGGGTTGATTACAATTTACAATTAATATAATATATAATTAATTAATATAATTTATATATATTATATATATTAAGATACAAAAATAAATAGACCATCAATCAATGTATCTATTTGATTTACAACTAAATAATAAATGAATATAAAATTTAATATATAGATATATATAAGTTAATTTATTTAATGATATAATGAATATTTATGAATACATTACCCCTTTTGCTGATCTTTCTAGCTACTAGTATGGGTCTGTAACATTCCATGCTAATGTTCGCCTTGCGTTATGTCGCAGTCAAATCCACACTACAATCTCCAGACAACAATATCATATACAATGCCTACTTTATACCACACCCGTCTACTCTGAAACAACATCTACAGACATTCCCATCCCCCTGTATTAATCATTACGTTAAGCGAAAAACAATTGCCCACATCGTATGGTCCTGCGCGTCTTTCCGATTTCTATAAACCATCGGTGTCGGTTAGAATCCTAAAAATTTGCAGTTTCAGATCATTCATTCATCTTTTCCCATAAACCACCAGCATATTATTATGTAGAACCCCAATCAATCATTCAACTACCATCTTATCGCTTTAGATAAAACCCCTTATACCACTTACACGCCCCGACACAATGTTCCATTTAATCGTTTATTATATACTGGATAATAATTGAAATGTCAAGAGACATAAATATGTTCAGATGACTCTCCATGAGAGAAATGTATATGACTTCTGTTATTATAAAGATAAGATCGAGCAAAAATGTGTATTCTTGCTCCCACATCGTAAGACTCTTGTGAAGAGGACATATATATACAAAAATGGTAATGACGGGTTTGAGAATGCAGAATAACCTTAACTATTGTAGCCATGCCCCCGTTGATTTTCTGTATAATACGAGTGTAATTTTCTTCTTATCTCCAATGTGGGTTTGCTGTTCTGTGCGGACCAAAGGAAAGTAAGAGCGAAAGAAGTATTTTCAATTCCCCTGGTATAAGGATTTTACGTCAGGAGGTATGGATAATCTTCATCTGTACCATCTTTACAGCAGCCCATCTCAAAAGTGATTGAGTACTAAAGAACAACAGAGGAAGTGGTGTTAGAAATTTAAATGATATTAGCTCTACTCATCCCATCAATTTGTCGTCTCTCGGTTCGCGTACTCTACTCTCTCAATCCCCATCTTTCATCGGCTCTCTCTCTCTCTCTGTAATGTTCTCTTCTCATAATACATCGTTCACTCCCTCTCTTCTTCTCTCTCTCTCTCTAATCTTCGCTCTCTACTCATTCTCTCTTCATTCGCCTCACTGGCGTACTGTCTCTCATATCGTCGAGATTCGTATCTCTTCTCACTATTTTATCACATCCCATTTCAAGCATTTCTTCATTTTTCACGAGACTTTGTTCTCATAATTACCCTATCCAATCCACACATGACACGCCACTCTATCACATATGGTATACAGAGCACTATCTATTATTCTACTTCTCAATTATCATGTAACATCCCGCTTTAGCAGCTAGACCTACCTTACCTCATTTAGAGAGACGACATGATCGCAAGCTTTAACAGATTCTTCCTTGCATTCGTATTATTTATAATTCATGTTCTGACAGACTGTTATGAGCAGAGATAAGATCCTCAAATAACGTATTTCGTGCTCGAATTGTTGCGATGAATGGAATTTGTGAAAGCCCTCATCAATCAATAACCAATTACATCTATATATCTAGAACCCAACTTCTAGAGAATAGAGTTCAAATATACCATTCTATCTCTTAAATATATGTGCGACTAAATATACTAGCTACACTATTTCTACGAAATACATCGTAAATGATATTAGTGTACCATTAGTACGTAGTATATATGATAAATAATCATCCCTCAGTATAATAACAATTAACTTGCTCCGCTTACTATATATATATATAATATACGTACCTTATAGTATTAGGTAATATACATAGCATAACCATTCGCACTAGACCATAAAAAATAGAATAAGTAGCTTCAATATACGATACTGTAGGAAAGTTGTATATACAAGAACAGGTTATATAAGGCTCATTTTATTGTCATAGTTGACTTACGACCCTGTCAAAAAGCTAAGTAGTGATAACCAAGTATCACCCCCCTACCCCCCTAAATAACGTAGACACTCATAGTAAATCATACATGGATAATGATTTAAATGAGAGACCTATTGTATAGTGTGAACAAATATAACTTACATATAAATTATAGGATAAAGTATATACTTCACAAGTCTAAAAACAGAACTTACCATCTATTTGATAGACCGTCCTATAAGCAAATAATCACCTTTTATTATATTATATATATGTGATTAAGTAGTTTCCAAACTTTGTTCATTTACCAAATTATATAATATCAACTAGAACTATAATATGGTCCTAAGGAACTCTAGAAAAAGAAACAGGAAAGTATAGATAGTATATATGTAGTATAGAAGGAGTTTTAGAAAGTAGTGATATATTTAAATGCATACTCTTCTTTCATCTTATCACATTAGTTTCTCCCATACCACTGGATCACGATAGATAAGGAATCGGAAGGTAAGCACCGGGACACTTTCAAGAAACATTGCAATAGCTGAAACAGATAAATTAAGAGTAAAGACAGATATGAAAGTACGATAATGACAATACCAAGTCAGTATATAAGATAAAAAGATCCACAAAACGCTTACATCAATCTACCAGAAATCTGTAATCAATTAATAATAGTAGAATTATAGACAATACCCACACGTAAGCAGACAGTCAGCATCCATTGACATAAACGCAAGCAAGTAAGATACGCTCCCATCGGATGCCAAACACGACAGCATCATAATTGCCCTAATCTACGAAAGTGAGAACATAATAACATAAGTAAGCAAATAGTATAGAAGGAAAGCTCCATCACCAGATTGGCGTAGTTGGCCGAGAAACAATTCCACACCCTTATCTCCACAATAACCCCCCATTCTCTAATGCTTCCTGCTCTTTTTATCCTTTTATTCTCTCCATACTCACGAACACACCCCATCAGCTTCCTCTATTCCTTTAAGCAAGCACTAAATAATCAACCATGAAACGACTCAGTCCACATAGTAATCTTCGGATTCCCAGTATCCGTCGGGTGCACAGAGCCTTCTGCATATCCCCATGAGATGAACACATCTCGACTCACATCTAAGAAGTATGAGCATGCCCAAGCGGTTCTAAAAGAATTCACTAAATAGACCGACAATGTTGAGAGCTTCATATCTCATGTGCGATCGCAATGAGAAGGCTCAAACCCGACTTCTTCTTTCTTACGACATTATGCCATTTCTAGACTCTTTCACAATACATCCTTCATCGTTTAACCCCATTCTCACGAATACACAACATAATCATCTCTAATAGGTAAGTTCATTCCTCATTTTATCATAGATTCTTGCGATCACACTTCCAAAAGGCAACCCCACTTAGACAGTATTGCTATGCTGAAACATTGAACTTTAATCATTTTATACCTTCTTACTTCACAACAATATTATCAGATACGTAACTCATGATCTAGGAAAGTTCTATGCTACAAATATACATAGAATAAAGATTTCTCGTTAAACAACTACCCTCATTTAAGACCAAGCTGCACTCAAGATTAGCTCCTTTACAATTCACCAACATTTAATTTCACACATCCATATATATATATGGTAAACCATAAAGATTTATGACCCACTTTTCTTTGATTAGAAAACTCACTATTGTACTTATCTGTCGTAAGATTAACCCGCTAATAGCTATAATTTCTATATATATACTTATCTGAATTAATAAATAATTTATACGAATAGTAATTATTAGTATATACGTATACTACTTATTCATAGTCATATACAGTATGGAACGAGGATAATTTTATTCATCAACCAATAGCAACAAGC
Source organism: Trachelipus rathkii (assembly GCA_015478945.1). Lineage (NCBI taxonomy): Eukaryota > Metazoa > Arthropoda > Malacostraca > Isopoda > Trachelipodidae > Trachelipus > Trachelipus rathkii. The sequence continues at coordinate 16,523 of JABUQX010007940.1, forward strand.
TCACCTGAATATGCCAGGATATCAGACTACTAATCTATAACCATTATAGATTTAGATAATAGAAAATTATATGTTTAGGAAAGGAAGAATGAGAAGAAAATATATTTAGCTTTAATAGAAGTATAATTAATAGAACCTTATCATCCATCAACGATTACACTCCCTCCTATATTATATTTACTTTTAAAATTTACTCTAACATCCATCATAATTCATTATTAAGGTAGCCAATTTGCTTTCATCTTCAAACTTGGAAACTACATTTAAGTCCCTGGTCTCCTAGGTCTAAATATTAATATAAGATATATTACATATATTATAGTAACAGTACCATATTCAAACCACCACACTACTTACTGAACTAACACAAAACACCCTCTCACTTTTTAATAATAATAATACTTTCATTTTCATATGATAATCATGATCTAATTTTAACTATTAATTATAGTATTAATTAATATTTATTATTAATTAATTAATATATATATAATTATATAATTATATATATTATTATTATTTAATATTATTATATTAATTTAATATTTAATTTATATATATTTAGTATTATATTATTATATTTAATTTACTTATTAGTATATACAATATGTTTATATATCCAGGTAGGCCGGAATATCAATCTATAGTATTCATTAACTCTGATTCTTTATCTTTCTGATTCTCAGCTAATATTCGTATATATATTATTATTGAATACTATTATTATAAGTAGAAACATTAACAATCCTAAAATATATTTTGCATGAATCGCCATTAAATATTAATACTCACAGAGCTGATATCAGACTCCCACCACTGACCCATCCAGTCTACAGCACTCAATTCATTTTGCCGAATAGATATGGTCATAAATAATAATGTAAATATTATATAATTTATTAATTACATAATAAAATATAAAAATATACAAAAATTTGGTAGAAAATAACGGAAAAATAGTAAAAGATAAATATCCACGCTATACAAATTATAATAATGACTTTTTAAACAACTAATTATAAAATATAATATAGTAACTTTAATCCTGATTGCCCATAAGAAAAGGCTGAAATATATATAATATATAATAGAATATAGATTAATATTTATATATTGAATTCAATTTTAAATTATTTTAAATTAACTCTAATCTCAATTTAATGTTTAATAATAATTAACTAATTATCAACAATAAATAATATTATTTTTATATATCAAAAGAATTACTAATTAAAATTAATAAATGATTATATTAAAATAATAATATAGTACATAAAAATATTATTATTAAACAAATATGATATTAATCAGTTAATATATTAAATTATTTATAATAAGAATTAACATATAAGTCTATTATAATAGAGTAAAACTAGTATATCGCGCCACAGTGGGGTAGTGCTATTTTAAAGGCACTTATTAATATATAATATATATAAGAGTGAAATATATATATATAATTGATAAGGAAAAGAATAATGAAAATTATAAAATAGTTTTCAATTACATCGTACATCGTCATCTCATCTATAGGCTAAATAACTATTGCTTATACATAAATCTATACTAATACGAATTGATAGGCTATATAAAATTTCATATAATCGCCCCATCACTAATATATACTATTCATATATTAATATATATAATATAATATATATAATATATCATTATATATATAATATAAATATATATATATATATATATATATACTATATATAATAGTAAATTAATATATTATTAATAAATTATATACCGGTAAACGTAATAGCATAGAATGATATCACAGACGAGAAGAGATATGCCAACACGTATATAACATGTTCTATCCGAGTCTCCCTATCAGTATTTCTATATCTTTATAATAATAAAAAAAATGGAAAATAAAAATCACGCTATTTGAATAACATATTGTATATTATATCAACATATGAATAAACAGAAAATAGTTCTATGTTAAATGTATGAGAAAAAAGTTTGACTGGGAGTAGTATGTAAAAATTATGGAAAAGATTTGACCGGATATTTTAGAATATTTCAGTTTGTAGAAGTTGGTATGTTAAGTCTATCGTAATACACAAAACTGAACAAGTTTAACAACTAACTTATTTAAGCAAAATACATTATTATATTAGAGATATAATGAATAATAATCTGCACTAATATTATAGTGACTATTAATTGATAATCTACATGTTATAAAATAATTGCACACTTACTATAGTATATTTAGGATATTTACATTGACAATCGTACTTTATTTATGATTCATTAGAGAGAGAGATTCAGAATCTTAACTTTCGATATATCGCAAATATCTATCACACGCCCAAAACTTATAATATCGGTTACTTATTGACCTTAAGAATAGCTACCCATCACACATTCTAAAAATACTACAAACTCACCATGAATAATAGCTATTTGTTCTTCTAATGTTTAGAGTTACTGAATGCCTCTGGCTATAGATACCTCACTGAACAGAACTTATGTGATTAGTACAAATAAGTGTCGAATCATGACATGCAAGCATAGTTACAAATGGGAGACATTGCATTTGCAGAGTTGTATGATTGTATTATCATTTAGTGATAGTGTTTTAATTGTTTCATCTTCGTCTTCTTACTTTCTTAGCCTTCCTTCCTTCACGTATCTTTTTATATTTCCAAACTTATTACATTCGATATTAAAGCTGTGCGGTCTTATGCTATTCAAGGAATAATAACTCTATTTATAGCTAAAGTTCACAGAATGGAACTTTGCTTTCAAAAAAAACTATTTAATTACTAGCGAATTAATATAAGCAAAACCGACAATCCTTTTCACTGTCTTCGTCAGAGCATAATACAATAGCCTAAAAATACGCACGTAGCTGTTATCACACGCATGATTAATACATCCAAATAACAAATCTAGACTATCTTCATCTATCTGTCACTCCTAATCATCCTTTTACACTCACACTACTGTTTGATTTATTCATTACTAAATGACTTCCATTTCTTCACACCTACTCAACACGAGAAAATGATAGATCCTCAGAAGTATAGGATAACCTTTCTTTATCAACTTTCCATTTAAATAACCATGTCATTTAATCTATCTAAAATTTCAGAGTTATCTCATCTTATTAAAATCGCATGAAGCACATACTTTGATAGCACTTATTTATAATTAATTAGAACAACTATAACGGATAATTCTTGTTAGTACCATATAAGTAACAGCTATCTTCTTATCGCACACGAGCTAGTGTGGCACCTATATTGGGAATGTTAATAAAATTACCGACACATATTAAATGCAAGAAACTTCTAATCAACCAATATTTATTAGACAACCTCTAGCCCTACCCGTGTTGAAACATCGACATAACATAGCATGTACATCTTGTTATGAAACCATTGTAGTTTTAGTATCTTAGGCCGGACTATCAGTAGCACTCTTTGTGGCTCTTCTGCAATTTATCTTCTTTTAGATTACTTCATTTCGTCCACTCGTCTATCTAAACTATCAGTATATACTTACCATATATCTCTACTATATTGTCATAATCTATTTGAAATTCTATTTTTATCTAGTAAAAATCTAACCTATATGTCTAAAAGTACACATCAAAATAAAAAATATAGTATATATATACTAAAATAAATATATTTATATACAAAGTATTGAAAATAACGCGTTCACATACCTTCACCTTGGACGGGATGAAATACGGAACCAAACTATCATCAGTGGATATACCGAGGAGAATCAAGACCATCTGTTTAAAATCCTCTTTTATGTATTAGCAGTTACAAATTTATTCATTTTAATATAATATAAATTTTCTATACTTAATTAATAATAAATTATTTAATCATATTAAAATATATACAATCTACATAAACTAATAAAATAATATCCAATATATTGATCACAACCAATAAGAATAACATAAACGGTCGCGTACTTATCAAATATAATGTCATAAACCTCCATCTACCCATTCCAAACACGTCTATAGACAACTTAATATGTAATTAATATATCATTACATATATAAATAAATTCAATATTTTTTTACTATTAAATGCTTATAACCACCTCCCAATCATTTAAGCAACTATCGGTTTAAATTATCTATACACTTTGTATATCTATATGAAGATTCAAAACTACGGTAAATCTCAAAAAATAAATCACAATTTATTGAGATAGGTGTTGGCTGATTTTGACTATGCATGCACCACACAGTCTTCTGTTACTACTAACTATACCAATAACTTAGAACTTCTCCACCAATTCCTATAGTGATGACTATTTTTATATGTAGTCCCCATAGTGATTGCCACATCAATTACTGTTATGAAGATAAATCTATATAAAATTTTAACTTAGACCAGTTTAATAGACTAACATACTTACGTATAGTTATCATCCACTTATAAAATATTAACAACCAGCACAATATTTTTATTTATTATATAATAATCACGTAAAATTTATTTATAAAGAAAACACATTTTTCAAAAATGTTATAAATTCTAGTAAAGGGCATATTTTGTACCCAATTACTATATAATATAACATATTTTTTAAAAAAATTATATAACAAACTACTTGATATAAATAAAAATTATCTAAATTATAAATAACTGTCGGTACTACAATTACCCGATACTATCATCTTATTAATAATAACATAATAAAAATTTTATATTTTTTTTATTATTTTTTTAATTTCATTAAATCGACTGAATTTATACCCCTCCTAAATATACGGCCCTCATATTACCCTGTCCCGACGTCTACTTCATGAATAATTTATGACACCTATTCTAACTATTTAGATTTGTTCATAGAAACTCATAGAAAATATATTGGCAAACACCTATATAAGAGTGTTAGCAATTCACAAATTATATATATACCTCATTATATTAATGTAATATATAGTATTATAATATAGAATATATTAATATATTATATATCTTTATATAATTTATATATAATATATATAATATAATATAATAATATAGTATTAATATATATAATATAAATAATAATATATATATAAACTATATATAATAATATATTAAATATATAATTATATATTATTAATATATAATATATTATAATATACTATAATTAATATTATATATATAATATATATTATAAAATATATACAATATTAATATTATATTATATTAATTTAATTATAGTTAGTAGCACCATACACAAAATTTTATATCATACCATATCACAATACCGATTATACATAGTTACTCTGACAATCTTTCATAAGCTTGATAACTTATTAGATACCTAATACTAAATAAATATTATTTAGCTCGATACCTACTAGATAACTCATCACTTATTATTTCAGTATATATATTAATTATATATATATATATATCTATTATAATATTATACTATATCAATATATATATATATATAATAATATATAATATATATATTACATATGTACATATCTATATATATATTAATAGATATACTATTATATATATATTATAGATTATATATATATATATATTAATATATTACTATATATATATAATAATTATTATATTACAGTTTGTCAACCTAAGCACTCATCAGGTCATAATTATAATAATACTATCATATTCAATATAACGAGTACAGATAGTTATACTATCATTCAATAATAATAACTCTCCAACCTTAACTGATAATATCTACGCAGAAATGAGCATACATATCATTAGCTATACTTATAAATGTATAAACACAATATACAGCAACGGGTTTTGACACATACAAATAATGGAAGAGTAATATCTACAACTAAATAACAGACTGGATATGCACAGAAAATTAATATATGCACCGATATATATATTATAATATATCATGAAAATTTACTTAATACATTTCAATTATCATCTAAACAGACTAGAGACTATGTACTCTTTTTCTAACATTATTCACAAAAAATTAGACTTAATTCACAAATAATCTAATCATCAATACACTGTAGCACCCATTGATGTAACCAGCTTTTGCAATAACCAGTAAAGTCAATCATAATACGCGGATCAGTCATATATCCGATCATACACCTTGCCGCCCATATGAAAATATTCTCATTTTATTTACCACTATCCAATATATCTATCATAAGACATAACATTTACTTTATCGTACTATTAAATTTACTTAGCACGTAAGATGGTAAAAATAATAAAATAATCATAGCCACCAAAATAACACACAATACATACTACTTATTATACTATTTGAGCCGCAAATATAAAGGTATAATGAATGGTAATAGTAGCGAGAATCAGTGTTAATATCTATCGAACTTACGAATTCTAACCTCCAAAGACCGGTGAAACCATCATCCCCAGATATTATGAGACATACTCAATTACAACATAACTATATGATAACCACTGAGAGACATACATTACTGTTTACTGTTCGTAAAGATTTAAAAAAACTATTTCTCTATTTTTACTTATATAAACACTTCCCACAGAGACTTAGCCACTATTACGTCACAAAAAATATGTTTTTTGAAACTTCTCCAAACAATTTTTGTTTTAATTTTAGCTGAAAATAGGGTAATTGTTTGTAAGGTATTAAAAAGGAATAGTAAAAAATAAGAAACCGTTAAAAATAATTGCTTAAGAATATAAGTCTCTTATAAGCAGATAGCAAGACTAAGCTAATATGTAAAAATCGATGTTATTTTAAAAAATTTACAATTCATCCAGTTATACGACACTACCGACCGTAAACTTCTAATCCAATCCTGCATCTGAGAAATACGAATTGATATATATTATATAAAGATAAGACGGAGATGCATCTGAAGTAACCAACCAAAGAAGAATTGATATATGGAATATTGAAAAATATAAAATAGTTATTCGCTCTCTAACTCTATCTATCCATTACTGATTCGCGAAAGAGAGTCTAGCATGAGACAGGTGTAGATTATCTCTAATTATACTTGATAACTATCCCAAAATCCTATCCACTTATATTATAAAGCACTTAACAACCATTCTGACATTAACACTCGACTATTGATATAAAAATAATATGCCCCGATAATACACATTACAGAACAGACTCCTCATATGTATAGAGCGATTCTATCTATATCCTATAAGATATATACTACCACTATTCAATTATACTATTTAAAGGTATACTTGAAGGAAGTCTAGTATGCAACCACAAAGTTATTACTAACACCATCTTTGATCCTATTACGATGTCATACCTACCCGTAAATGAACATGCAATGTCTTCATCTCTCCTTCTAGTACACTCATTACTACTTGTTCACACTTCATATAATGCTTATGCATTTTTTCAAGCGCCTCACCACGCAAGTCTCCCAGTAGGGTTCCGATAAGAGAGGAAACATAAATCCACTGACAGATAGGAAAGTATGATCATAGACCCTCGACAGCCGAAGCCGTACATGAACGATACGGTAGAAGTGAAATAATTCCAGAAATAATCTAAGATATGAGTGATTGAAAGTTCCAAACCTTAGATATAATCACAAGTGAAGCAATAGGCCGATATATTAGAAAATAGTTGGACAATGTGCGAGCTTTACACCTGTAGGGAAATTTAGTATTGAAAAGAGACCAAAATAGGCTTACAGAAGGCAGGTCACGCACGAAGCACACTCGCTCATAAAACCTCGGTAGAACGGCTCATCCAGCAGCCCGCCTACCTAGTTTATAGATTCAGAGAGGAGGGAAGAGGTAATGTCAAATATGTCCAGGGTTGAGTTAAAAAATATTAGACGAAGAGAATGCCTTTATTGCCGAAATTAGCAGCAAACCATTGATCGAACAAGAGGAAGGCAAAGATTTACAAAAAGTCGCTTCTAGAATGTTATATGCAAGAGTCTAGAAAATTTTACATTAGAAGAAACTATATATATATATATATATTATATATTAATATATAATATATTATATATATATTATAATAGTATATATATATATATAATAGTATACTTAATATGGATACGATACTGTATATATATATATATATATTTAAAATATATACAATAATATAATCTTTTCATTAATTTGTGCTACGTCGTTAAAATGGCCTAGCACATCTTAGCAACGAATTCCTTGCAAAAAACATGTCAGCTATTTCATATTACGAATTTACTTTGTATTCACAAAAAACAATAAGAAATCAAATTCGGGAAATCAGCTTTGTGATGGAGCCCAATAGCTTCCTGAATAAACAGAACTTAAAAAACTATAACAAACTTGGTTTATAATTACAAATATTGATATCGCTCCGACTATTATCCCATTGGCAAGAAATTTATATTTAAAGCTGATTTTATTGAATGGAAATTCATCAATTCAAATGGCCTACCACGTCGCCATACTGTTTGCTACATTTTTTGTCATAAGCACCTCCTAATCGATTTTACATTATGCGCCAAGTTTTACAAAA